>CM045736.1:58461395-58471395 GCA_024760905.1 Plotosus lineatus | reverse complement strand
TAAAATAGTAGTTGGTAATTTTAGTAGGTAATCACTGTAAATATGCCTGATTGTGTCTTTGTGAATCACCAAGCATGAATAACTATTAAGCACACTTTCAAATGAGGCTCAAGCAATGCTATGAACAACCTTCACTGTTATGTAAATGCTCATCTCTCTCTCTCTCTCTCTCTCTCTCTCTCTCTCTCTCTCTCTCTCTCACACACACACACACACACACACACACACACACACACACACACACACACACACACACATGTTGGCACTAAGGGATACCATGCTGATTTGATAATAATTAGTTTATGCTACACTGAAATGGCACGTTCTGATTGATCCACTATCTGTGGATTAAAAATCATTATTCCAAGTGGATAATGCTTACACAAAATGACCAACACTCACAGTTTGTCACGGTCATTTGGAGCAAGTGTCATCAGTGATTTTTCTTTATCAATGAGTTTGCCAAACAGCTGTTGCTGACTACATGGCACCTAGCTTCTGCCCAATTTTCAGAACTTACCAAACCTGCCTCTGTCACAGTTAAAATATGGAAAAAACTATTGAAGGGTGATACTGTGCTTGTCAGCTCTTCTGGACCACAGCGAGAAGGTTCTGGGTTTGAGTTCTCACCCAGTGAAGGCATATTGATGCCATGTGGAGTTTGCATGTTCTTCCTGTGCTTACATGGGTTTACTCCAGGTACTCCATTTTCCTTGCACAATCCAAAGATGTGAATATTAGGCTGATTGAGTATTCCAAATTGCCCCTGGGTGTAAATGTGAGTGTAAATAGTTGTGTCTGCGTTGGCCTCACTGTGGTCTGGGGAACAGTTCCGGGTGTATCCTGCATTTGCCTGGAATCACCTGGGATTGGGTGTGGCCATTATGTGACCCTTTTCCTTTGATTTCCAACTCTAAAAGTTCTCTAAATACAAAATAAGAAATGTCCAAAACAAGTGGTGAATTGTGATAAAGCAGATTTAATAAATGTTTAAATCTCAGTTGAACTGTATGTGAACGTGCATGAAGGAAATTAACCCACAAGAGACAGATGGACATTGACACTGATCCCTGGTCTTGACTGTTTTGCATGTGCATGTCTTTTTAAAGATAATTGTCTACTCGAATTCATAGTTCAGGACACAATTCAAGCAGGAGTTAATTTTTATTTCTAGATATTTTATTGTTGATCAGTGGTTCATGAGGTATGTTGTCTCACAAAAATAATAGTTCCAGTAAACACACTGCTATCAATTAACTGTGATGAAAATCTGAGGTGGTGGAAACTAAAATAAGTAAGAGAGCAAGCAGTTATCAGTGAGGTCCGACTTCATTGTGCAACTTCCTCTCAATGGCCCAGTGGTTCATAATGTGCCATTTTTGGTAGGCAGGTTCTAGGATAGATTTTCTGAAAGTATTTTAATAAGTTCATGTGAGGTTACTCTCAAGATTATACAGGTCCTTCTCAAAAAATTAGCATATTGTGATGAAGTTCATTATTTTCTGTAATGTACTGATAAAAATTAAACTTTCATATATTTTAGATTCATTGCACACCAACTGAAATATTTCAGGTCTTTTATTGATTTAATACTGATGATTTTGGCATACAGCTCATGAAAACCCAAAATTCCTATCTCAAAAAATTAGCATATTTCAACCGACCAATAAAACAAAGTGTTTTTAATACAAAAAAAGTCAACCTTCAAATAATTATGTTCAGTTCTGCACTCAATACTTGGTCGGGAATCCTTTTGCAGAAATGACTGCTTCAATGCGGGCGTGGCATGGAGGCAATCAGCCTGTGGCACTGCTGAGATGTTACGGAGGCCCAGGATGCTTCGATAGCGGCCTTAAGCTCATCCACAGTGTTGGGTCTGGTGTCTCTCAACTTTCTCTTCACAATATCCCACAGATTCTCTATGGGCTTCAGGTCAGGAGAGTTGGCAGGCCAATTGAGCACAGTAATACCATGGTCAGTAAACCATTTATCAGTGGTTTTGGCACTGTGAGCAGGTGCCAGGTCGTGCTGAAAAATGAAATCTTCATCTCCATAAAGCTTTTCAGCAGATGGAAGCATGAAGTGCTCCAAAATCTCCTGATAGCGAGCTGCATTGACCCCGCCCTTGATAAAACACAGTGGACCAACACCAGCAGCTGACATGGCACCCCAGACCATCACTGACTGTGGGTACTTCTCTGTAGCCCAGGTCAGCCGCTTCTGCCACTGTTTCTGCTTCAAAAGTGGCTTGACCTGGGGAATTGGCACCTGTAGCCCAGTCCACTGCTTCCACAGGTCCCCCAAGGTCTGGAATCGGCCCTTCTCCACAATCTTCCTCAGGGTCCGGTCACCTCTTCTGGTTGTGCAGCGTTTTCTGCCCCACTTTTTCCTTCCCACAGACGTCCCACTGAGGTGGCTTGATGGAGCACTCTGGGAACAGCCCATTCGCTCAGAGATTTCTTTCTGTGTCTTACCCTCTTGCTTGAGGGTGTCAATGATGTCCTTCTGGACAGCAGTCAGGTCGGCAGTCTTACCCATGATTGTGGTTTTGAGTAATGAACCAGGCTGGGAGTTTTTAAAAGCCTCAGGAATCTTTTGCAGGTGTTTAGAGTTAATTGGTTGATTCAGATGATTAGGTTAATAGCTCGTTTACACTACCTGAACATCATATGCTCATTTTTTGAGACAGGAATCTGGGGTTTTCATGAGCTGTATGCCAAAATCATCAGTATTAAAACAATAGGAAGGAACTATCGGAACAGACTAGGAACTATAGGACAATCCTTCTCAAAAAATTAGAATATTGACTTCAGTGGGCATGTGGATATAAAGTTTTTGAATGTACGGCATATGGTTTGAGAATTCTAGGTCAAAAATACTTGTTTGTTTGTTTGTTTGTTTTGTTTTTCCTAGCCCCCTATAGAACAATGTGTGCAATTTTTGTTGCTGTAGTCCTTCCAATTATCTGCACCCATAAGTTCTGTAGGGATTGGAACCCAAAAAATAACAGAAGATCATGTTTCATGCTGTAGGTCTGCCTTTAGTTTTTATCTTAAACCTGGCAGAAACCTGTATCTGTACTAGTATATAAACATATAAACACACACACACACACACACACACACACACACACACACACACACACACACACACACACACACACACACACAAAGAACCCCTCAAGTTTAAGAATCTTAAAGCAACATGTGACATGAACTGCGATTACTTTGTTTTCACAAAATATCACTTATGTAGCTCACAAATGTATCCATAGACTAAGTATACTGACACTGGTCTGAATTTGGATCATTTTCGGGGCTGAGTTTATTGGATGTGTCCATATAGACTGTACAGCAAAATTCTGTGAACACCTGACCATCACACACACATATATGAACCCTCCCCAAAGTGTTGCCACAAAGTTGTAAGCACATAATTGCCTGTGGCAAAGTTGATATGGAAGCACTCGGGCGGTCTTCACAGAGCCCTAATCTCAACCCCACTGATCACATTTGGGATGAAATTGAACGCTGACTGCACCCCAGGGCTTCTCATTTAACATTAGTGCCTGACCTCACTGATGCTGTTGTGGCTGAATGAGCACAAATCCCTGCAGCCACACTCGAAAGTCAAGTGGGAAACATTCCCAAAAAAGAGGAAGCTTTTATAACTGCAAAGAGGAAACAACTCTGTTTTTGGAATGGGAGCGTCAGGGTGTGATGGCCGAGTGTACCGCATACTTAGCTATTCGCATCACAAAAATCATAAAATAAGGTTGATTGTTCCTATACTGTCTTGTTCTTACTGAATAACTACAACTACTAATACACACAGTGTTTATAACCTTGGTACTAACTCCAGGAATCAATTAATGACCCTAAAGCCAGAGAGTGTTCTGATTAATCTTATTCAAATTATCACAGCACTAATTTACCAGGGATTATGAGGCAACTTCTTCATCGTCTTATTTAAGAGGTCTTGTTAAGTAACTCTGTCCTGTTCGAGCTGCTGTACAGGACGGATTCTTCTGCACAAAGCTTCAAGAAGCTGATTATCAACACAAGCCACTGACCATCAAAAATCACAGACCACAGAAGACGTCTACTTCTACAGACATACAGACACAGCTGTGTTGGAAAAAGGAAAAGCCTCGATGAGCAGTGAGGGAGGGGGGAAGCAATCATTTAAAAACAAAGCATCCTATAGAAAGTTTTTCACCATCTTTAATTCAGACCCTCCAGAGGTGATATACTTAAAGAGAGTACAGAACAGAAGTCAGGTTGCCAAGTCCCTGAGGCAGTGAAGTGACCCTATACCATAACATTTCCACCATCATGCTTTAGATTTGATACGAGATTCTTCTCCTGTTCACATGTGTTCATGGACTGTGGTCAGACAACTCTACATTTGGTTCTTTTGTTTGGAGCATGCAACCCGTGGCAAAAATTATGGAATCACCAGTCTCGGAGGATGTTCATTCAGTTCTTTAATTTTGCAGAAAAAGAGCAGATCACAAACACAACAAAACTACAGTCATTTCAAACGGCAACTTTCAGGCTTTAAGAAACACAAAGAAATCAAGAAAAAAAATGTGGTAGTCTGTAAGAGTTACTTTTTTAAAACCAAGCAGGGGAATAAATTATGGAATCACTCACTTTTGAGTAAAAAATTATAGAGAGCTGTTGCACCAATTGGACTGACATGAATCATGGCTCCAACACGAGAGATGTCAATTCAAACAAAGGAGAGGATTATCAAATTCTCAAAGAAGGTAAATCTACCCCAATGTGATCACACCTATTTAACTGCAGATTAACGAACAGATCTAATCTGATGCAGATGTTAGTTTTGGGAGTCGAAATTTACAGGGTTATTCCATAGTTTTTTTCCTTAAAATTGAGTGATTCCATAATTGATTCCCCCTGCTTGGCCTTAAAAAGTAACTGTTACTGACCACCACATTTTCTGTTTCATAAAGCCAGAAAGTTGCCGTTTGAAATGACCTTAGTTTTGTGTCGGGTCTCCGATCTGCTCTTTTTCTGCAAAATTAAACAACTGAATGAACATCCTCCGAGACTGGTGATTCCATAATTTTTGCCAGGGGTTGCATTATTCCAAAAAGCTTAGGTATGGCTTAAATGTCTATGTGAAAGCTAATGCCTCGCTCTAATGGTTTTTGTGCAGCAAAATGTCGACGTACGCACTTTCACACCAACAGCTGGAAGAGGTAACTGAGGCTCCTGTGATGAAATTTGGGGTTCCTAAATAAGACTGGGCTATATATAGGGCTATATATTATTTATATATAAATAAGGGCTACTTAAATGCTACGTGTGGTCGAGTCTACTATATGGTTGCAAGAGTTGGACTATTACTAAAAGTCTCGAAGACAGGCTTAGAGCAGTGGAAATGTGGTTTCTAAGGAGAATGTTGAGGATATCATGGACAGACAAGATCACCAATGTGGACGTCCTACATGGGGCAGGGACTAGAAGATGTTTATTATCGTGGACAGGCAGATTCGGTTTGTAGGGCATGTGAGGAGGAAGGAAAGGCTTGAAGAGGTTGTGCTGACTGGCCATGTAGAAGGAAAAAGATCGAGGAGAAGACAACGAACTACGTACTGGGCGTGGTTAGAAAATGCAACTGGTTGGAGACCCATTGTGCTCACTCAGAGTTTAAAGAACCGCAGAGAGAGAAGGCTGTTATGGCTGCCGCCTACGCCAGAATTTTGGCACGGCACCCCGATTGATTGATTGAAATGAGACCGGGTCCACCTGCAGGAGTTTATAATCAATAGGACTTAATCGAGAACACCTGATTCAAGGTATATAAATATTAATACATATTCAAGGTATTAAAGACATGGCAATTGTGGACAGTGGTGGCCAGGTGGCTTACTGATCCTAAGATCAGGGAGTGTCACTGCTGTCCTTGTCCCCCTGCCCAGTGCAGCTAACTGGGTTATCAAAGGCCAGCCATGTCTCTCACAGTCTGTGGTGAGAGGCGAGTAAAAGAACCATCGCTGTTGTTCATCAAGAGTAGGCCATCGTGTTGCCATCAGCGTGTTTATGCCCTGGCAGAAACAATGGCCTGGCAAGCTGCCTACTGTGTACCCTGCTCTCGCCCAGAGTTGGCTGAGATGGGTGATAGCCTCCTCATGACCCGAATTAGGATCAAGCGGTTCAGAAAATAAATTAATGGATGTGATAAAGGGTAATAAGGAAGTAATTACTTTTTCAATGTGACTAATCGTAGAGTTTTTGTTTATTTTAATTTTGAATGCAAAATGTACATCTGTGTGGGGCTTTTTTTTTTTTTTTTTTTTTTGGACTATCACCTTAATCCCTAGGAACTGTACCAAAGAAGGTGATTGCTGTCATAATGCGTCTGACAAGTTGTTGAGCTATTGATCAAAGAAAATGAGTTGTGAGTAGAAACATATGGCAAAAATATCTGAGATCATTTTGCTGCCTCTCTCGCTGAATGTGAAACGTGATTTATTTGTATTGGCGTGCCAAACTGTAATGGTCTTTTTAGGCCTTACACATGTAAGTGCTATTAAATGTTAGAAAATATTACAGCAAATATTTGTCCGTCTCATTCTCTTGCTTAAACCTGCACCTTACAAGGCCTTTCATTTTTCATTTTTTTAATAAAATGGATTGCAATTACAGTTTCAAATTTTGCACACAGACAGCAAAGATCCCCAAAATGCTGCATGTTTTTATATCAAAAGCAGATAACCCCGATTAACAGCAATATAAATGGGTCTGCCATACTTTCTCTCTCTCTCTCTCTCTCTCTCTCTCTCTCTCTCTCTCTCTCTCTCTCTCTCTCTCTCACTGTCATATACCACCATTTATACTACTTTCTAATATTTTTTTCTGAAATGCTGCCACCAAATTTGAGTGGAATATCTGTCAGAGTAGCTCAGATGGCTTTTAAATGGTATACAGTGTCTGATTTCGTCGGCGTGTTTCTGTCCCTTGCTAAAGGGTTGTGACAGGAAGGGCATCCGACGTAAAAACCTCTGCTAAATTAAACGTGGAAATCTGATGATTTGCTGTGGCGACTCCCGAGTAAAAGGGAAAAAGCCGAAAGGAAGACAGACAGACAGACAGACAGACAGACAGTGTCTGATTTCTGAGGACGGCCCAAGCATAATGTCAGCGCAGCAGTGGTTCACATTTCCTGCCTCATTCTGCACAGCTTAGAGCGGCAGGTATATGACATGCAGGTATGAACATTTCAATCTCCGATGTTATAGAAACAATGCCTGGTGCATGGTTAGGGTATTTTAATTAATCAAATATGCATGAAATGGTTGCACTGGGTTTACATTAGGCCTTGATGTCTGCAATCTCCGCAGTTGATAAAAGCGTGCTGTGCCTCGATTTACGACCATGCAGGGCACATCCAGGAAAATAACACTTGAAGAAAACTTTCACAAATTGTGTTGCCAAGTTCATTAAGCTCTCCTCGAACGGCGCATTACGTTCTGTTACGCTCTATGAAGGTCTGTAAAGCTCTACCGTGCGCTACTACTAATGTTTAAACTCTTTTGCCATTTGTAAACATCTACTTTTATTGTCCAAAGCTGCTTTGCGGCAATGCCAATGGTGAAAAAGAGTTATACAAACAAAACTGGGTTGAACTGAATACTATGATTCCTACCTTCTTTCACGACTGGCATCAAATCCTAATACGTTGTAATGATCAATGTGATAATGGAAAAATCCTCCAAGTTCAGTCAAGATCATCATCTTGCTTCCATGACATCATGCCCCAGTGTAAACCCAGGATTAATTAGCTATATTGTCATGTAAACGCTGATTCTTATCACCATAGGCTCTGTAGGTTCTTTGTATGCACTCATACACTACACACAAAATACATTCCCTCAGCCCACATCCCACAATCCCCAGGTCCTCTGACTGATACCTCCTGAGTCTCACACTCCACTTGACACGGTCCTGAAGACAGATCTCAGGATTTTACACATCTTCATTCCTTCCAAAAATCTAAAATTGGGATAAAGTGAGAGATAGACAGGTCAGTGCAGGATGAGACGGAACATCAAAGGCTCAGCTGCTTTATGAACTAAAAGAGCAGACAGACACTCTTTTATCTGAGGCAAGTGCAAGGGGAATTAAAGTGAAGCTTCAGCAGGATGAGGTGAGAAGGGAGGGGTGAAAGGACAAGCTAGAAGGGACCCACCCTGTAGGAAAGATAATCATATTGCTGCAGAGAATCAGGCTGCGCTCGGACACAGTATGCATGTATTGAAATTATACTTTTGACACACAGTCTTTTAATCAGTCCATATTATCCGATCAAGACCGAGGTGAGGAATTGATGTTGTCTCTTGGCTACTATATATGCATATAACACCCTAATGCAATTCATCTTTATAGCCATGTGTTAGAACGTTAATAGGATATGAGTGCAAATTAGTGGTTGAGACGTTTTTTTTTTTTTTAATTATTATTATTATTATTATTATTATTATTATTATTTGGTCATTTAACTATGGAGGAAAATGGTGCAATATTAAATATCTGTGGGTGGCAAAAGTTTGTGAACCTCTGGAATTCGCAGGTAATTTAAAGGTGAAATTAGTGTCAGGTGTTTTCGATGGGATGAGGTGAGACTGGTGTGACCGTGCACTTTATTTTATTTAAAGAACACTGATCTATCAAGAGTCGGGGCAGTGGTGGTCTAGTGGTATAGGGCGCAGGATCGCTGATCCTAAGGTTGGGGGTTCGAGTCCCACTCTCCACAAGGTTGTCACTGTCCCCCCAGTGCAGCTAACTGGGTTATCAAAGGCCGGCCATGTCCCTCACTGTCTATGGTGTGAGGCATGTAAAAGAACCATTGCTGACTTTCGTAAAAAGAGTAGGCTGCAAAGTCGTCAGCGTGTTTCTGTCCCTTGCTAAAGGTTTGTGACAGGAAGGACATCCGACGTAAAGAAAAAACCTCTGCCAAATCAAATGTGCGAATCAGACGATTCACTGTGGCGACTGCCGAGAAAAGGGAAAAAGCCGAAAGCAAGCAAGAAAGAAAATCTATCAAAAAGTCAACACATCTTGTGGAAGTGGATCATGGCATGAACAAAAAAAGATTTCTGACAACCTCAGAAAAAGGTTTGTTGATGCTCATCAGGCAGGAAAAGGCCATAAAACCATCTCTGAAGACTTTGGACTCCTCCAATCCACAGTTTGAGTACAGACTGTGTACAAACAGAGGGAGTTTAAGAGCACTGTTACCCTCCCCACGAGTGCTCGATTAACTAACATCAGTTCTAGAGGAAGGCGTTTAATACTTGACAAGGTCACAAAGGACCCCAGCGTAAGTTCTAATCACCTGAAGGTCTCTCTCTCTCTCTCTCTCTCTCTCTCTCTCTCTCTCTCTCAGTGTTCATGAGTCTACCATAAGGAGAACACTGAACAGCAATGGTGTGCATGTAAGGGTTACAAGGAGAATGCCACTGTTCTCCAAAAAGAGCACTGCTGCTGATCTGCAGAATGCTATTGGTTAAAGGTGGACAAGACCAAAATAGAACTTATTGGTTTGAATGAGAATGTTATGTTTGGAGAAAGGAAAACACTGAATTCCAGCATAAGATCATGATCCCATCTGTGTCAAGTGATAGGACAAGGCTTGGGCCTTTTTCACATCAGATTCCAAAATCAAAGGTCCACATACTTTTTCAACTCGCACATATGTAATGTATTTAATATAGTTTTTCTCAAATAAATGATGAATTAAAATATTGATGTCACTGGGTTCTCTTTATGTATTTTTGGGTTGGTGTGAAAATGATTTTTAAGTCATATTTATGCAGAAATGTACAGTATAACATTCATAATGCTCAACAAACTTTTAAGATCACTGTATGTTACGATTGTTTCCATTTCATGGTTAAGCATTACGTATTATTGGAACATGACCACACTGTTGAATTTTACTTACTAAAGTGTGTCGCTGTCCTCCCAGA
>CM045736.1:58453895-58456395 GCA_024760905.1 Plotosus lineatus | reverse complement strand
TATTTTTCAGGGTTTTTATTCACATTTTTTTGAATACATCATTTTACCATTACACAGAGAGCTCACCAAGATCTGTGCACTTCACGGTCCGTAACTAACGGCATCTGTTGACTTAACGACGACTGCTGATTTAAAGTTTTAATTAAAATAAAAATAAAAAAATAAATCCAAATAAAATAAGATTTTTATGGTTTAGTTTTTCATTTCAAAAAGTATGATAAAGACACTGCCTGCTCAAATTGAATGATAAACAGATAAGCTGTTGTGAACCGATAGGAAATCTATTATATTGCACTGTCCCTGTGTTCTGTGTACGAATAAAAAAAAATACTCTGCAGTTTTAACTCCCGTTTGTTTATTAATACAAAAATTATTTATTTCCTTTTATTGATTTTACTCCTTATGTCCTCTGTACAATATAGACAATCCAAGGAGCAGAATCAGGTTTATCTCTCACTACGAGAATCTCTATGAGACACATAAAGTTCATAAATATTAAATAGCAGTCAGAGGAAAACAGATTGTATTGGTTTAAGAGGCTTTGGACTACGTAGTGTTTTGTATGGCAGGGTATGCTGGCCGTTTTCCTGGGAGATTTAACTAAGGCAGATTTTGTACAGCTAAGGTGGGGAAATAGCAAAAGCCGTCTGAACCTACAAAACCCAGGCCCTTCTTAATCCAGGATTGTGGGTGCTATGGCATTTTAGAAAAAAATGAGATTGTATGAGTCTGTGTTTGGGTATGCCACATAGAGTTCAAGCTTCCTTATCTGAGGTTCACTGAAAGTTCACTGTGTGTGTGTGTGTGTGTGTGTGTGTGTGTGTGTGTATGTGTGTGTGTGTGTGTGTGTGTGTGTGTGGGTGTGTGTGTGCGCGTGTGTACATGTGTGTGTGTGTGTGTGTGTGTGTGTGTGTGTGTGTGTGTGTGTGTGTGTGTGTTTACTTAGGAATTACTGAGCTTGTTATGCTCTTTGCTTTTCTTTGGTGTGTTATTGTCTGGGATTAGGTACAGGAGGAATTGCAGATTCATTTTGTTGGTTACCTAATAGTCAAAGCCAAGCCATGCATTAGCCAGAGATGAGGTGCTAATATTTCTGTCAGAAAAATGTAAATAGAAACCTGAAATTAAGAAATTCAACAGGTCCATTTGGTCAACAGGAGTGCTTTGTCTCACCTCAAAGCTGCAGGGCTCCTGATGCAATCCTGAGCCAGGGTTCAGGTCTGCATGGGTTTTTTTTTGTATCTCTTTCCTATGTTCATGTGGATTTCTTTCAAGGTGTCCAGCCCCGCCCCCCCCGCACACACACATGTCATGCTAATAAAAGTGGATTTGGTATAATGAATTTCCAAGAGGTTTGTGCGAATGTGCAGATTCAGGATTCAGCGTGATCCTGGGCCGGACTATGAACATGATGAAGAAATGAATTAATCAATGTTTGCTAAATTATGCCTGACTCTACAGCATAATCTGATGGAGAGTTCTGTGAAACTGTAGCATTGCTCTACTATTTTACTGGGTGATACCAGGAGGGAGGAGCTGCACTCTCCAAAAATTGAAGAGGATAGACAGGTATAGTCTGTTTGAGGATGGATAAAGAACTGTGTGTGTGTGTGTGTGTGTGTGTGTGTGTGTGTGTGTGTGTGCAGTTGAAGAAAGTCCGGCAGTGTGAGAATAGGAGGTGTGTAAGAATTTATAAAAAACCAAAGTGAGGGAAAAGTGAGCGTACACTGATAGGGAGCGTGTAGCAGGGTAATGAAAGCAGTGTCTGGGTTGTCAGCTCTTTGCGTCCGGGTGTCACAGCTTATGACAGACTAGCTGTCTGAGAAGAGTGTGTTCACCACGTGGAAGAGTACCAAGCGGCACTTTCTCTCCCTGACCCCTCACCTCTGCACCCATGCCTGACTGACACACGCACTGTGGTAATGAGGGGAAATCAGGCCAAATTAAGCCTAATTAAACACCCATTTATTCTCTCTCAGCCTGGCCTTTTTACGGGTTGGTGAATATTCAGGCATATCAGACAGGAAAATCAGTATATCCCGAAGTAATGGCAACAGAAATTGGTCTGCTGGAGGACAGTGCGCTTAAATGTCGGTTCAA
Source organism: Plotosus lineatus (assembly GCA_024760905.1). Classification (NCBI taxonomy): domain Eukaryota; kingdom Metazoa; phylum Chordata; class Actinopteri; order Siluriformes; family Plotosidae; genus Plotosus; species Plotosus lineatus. The sequence continues at coordinate 58,454,295 of CM045736.1, read as the reverse complement.
TTCAGGCGAAATTAGAGTTCTTAGAGCCTTCAGTACAGATGCAGTACTGCAGATTGACTGAGCACAGCAAAAACAACCCCATGAGTTCTGCACTTCTTCTACAAGTATGATGACATTCGTGGGATGTGTTTGTAAGTCAACATCCCAAATCAAGGCATTATATAAAAATATGTGCTCCCTTGTCATAATACTACCCAACTTATGTTTTAGTTCGGTTCCGGATGGCCGGACGTAAGGTGAAAAAAAACCTAAGTTGTTACTGTATATTCCAGTGATGTATGACGTTGATACTGTACTATACATCCATAAATACCATTATCGTATCTCATAAAACACCCCGAAATCAATTAATATAAACATAACATTATAAAGTAATATCAAATATATCAAATAATATCAA
>CM045736.1:58413895-58448895 GCA_024760905.1 Plotosus lineatus | reverse complement strand
AGTTAGTGAGCAGGAGAATCGGGTGAAAAATACTCGTCATCACTTTCTGATAGGTCCATATCTGGCTCATCACTCCATTCATTCAGAGCATCGCATAGTTTTGCTGTAGCATTTTTTAATGGTTCATCTTGTTGGACATTTACCGAGAGAACACAGAAAAATATTTTCCTGTTTTTTAAAACATGGCAGAATGATCAAACATGTTGTTACTGATGAACATTATAGACATTCCCCAGTGGCAGGGGGTCTTGAAGTACCGTGTAAGCTCACTTTTACAGGCAGTGAACGCCTCATTTTACCGTTACAGAGACTGAACAAATAATATTGGTAAATTTGATCTATGTTTTTGCTCCCAATACATATGGGCGGTTATTAGACGTAAAAAAAAAAAAAAAAAAAAAAAAAAATATATATATATATATATATATATATATATATATATATATATTGGGGGTATTGGAGCAGGGCGCTTATTACGTCGAATACGGTGTGTGTGTGTGTGTTTATATATATACATATATATATATACATATATGTACTGTATATATATATATACAGTACCCGCCATAATTATTGGTGCCCCAGGATAAGATGTGTTATTAATAGATTCAGTGTTGTTGTTTTTTTTTAAACAATATCGGACCACAATGAAATGAAGAGGAAAATCTATCCTTGAATTCGAGTGCATTTATCCAGTGGGTAAAAAAACCCTCACATTAAGAAATAATTATTTTTCATCGAATCATGCATTCCATGATTATTAGCCCCCTGATGTTAATTCTTTGTACAACAAATCAGCACTTAATCTCCTATAATGTTTCACAGGAAATGAGAATACAGAAAGAGGATCTTGCACCATTTCCTCTCTGCACAATCTCTCTAAATCATCCAGCGACCTGGTCCTCTCTTCTGCACTCTCCTCTTCAGCTCACTCCACAGGGTTTTCAGTGGAGTTCAGGTCTAGGGACTGAGGCAGCCATGGGAAGAGCTTGATTCTGTGTCTGGTGGACCATTTTTGTGTAGATATGACCACATTTTTAGGGTCATTATCTTGCTGAAAGACCCAGTGACGGCCCATCATCAGTTTTCAAGCAGAGGCCAACAGATTTTGATTCAAAATATCCTCGTATTTTAAAGTGTCCGTGATGCCCTGCATCCTAACAAGGTGGGCATGAGGTGCTTTTCTGCATTCTCATCTTTTGTGTTCTACCAGACCCACTTAGAGTGTTTGTTGCCAAAAAACTCTATATTGGTCTCATCTGACCAACCACACGGTCCCAGTTGATGTCCCCGTACCGCGTAGTGAACTTCAGATGTTTGCGTTTATGATTGTGAAAGAGAAAATATTTTTTCCTGCCTGCCTCCCAAACAGCTTGTTGGCATGTAGATGGCACCTGATGGTTGTTTTGGAGACTTTGTTCCCTGAAGATGCTCCCATTTGTTGCGATTCTTTAACAGGGAGCTTTGGAGAACTTTTTATTTCTCTTACCATCCTCCTCACAGTATATAGTGGCAAAATAACCTCGCGTCCTCCTCCAGGCTTGTTCACCACTGTTCAGGTTGTTTTAAACTTCTCAATAATTCCTCTGAAAGTAGATATGTTCAGGTGCAGGCGAGCGGCGATTTTCTTGTTGCCATCGCCTGACTTGTGAAGGTCGACACAGCTGCATTACTTGAATGTTGTGTTTCTTTGTGTTTCCCATGTTGAGGAGTGGATAAGAGAAATGACCTCTGTGTCACATCATATTTGTAACCCTGGGAAACAGGACGTGATGAATTATTAAATAAACATTCGAAGATACTCTGATCAACTTTGTAAACTACTGGAGAAATGACAGAAATACTTCAATTACATTTATTTTCTGGGAATTCCTGGGGTGCTAATATTGGGGAACACATGATTTTTATGAAAAATAATTATTTCTTATTCTGAGATTTTTTCACCCCTTAAAATTCACTTGGTTGAAAGTTCAATTCATGGGGCTTCAGTGAATCACGTTTTTTTTTTCTTTAATATTCATCGAATTAAAAAATAAGGAAATTAAAGAAGAATAGAGGAAAAAGTTAAGAAAAATGCTGTAAAAACAAGGCCGATTATGCAAAAAAACAACAACAAGCAACTCAAAACCCCCCATCTAAACTACTTACATTTTTGTGAGGTGCGCATATGTGTGCATGCGCGCTTCTGTGTGTGTGTGTATTTATATTTCATTAGCATCTTATGCATTATTAATTTTTAATTGTTATTATAAGTATTTATAGCATCGAATATGTATTTATTGATGTTATATACACATATACATGTAAGTATACATCAGTTGGGGGGTGTTGGAGAGGTGATCCTACTTCGAGAAATTCCATGGTCGTGGGGGATCTCGGTCCCAATTAACCATGGAAAGTGAGGGATCCATGTATTTATATATATATATATATATATATATATATGTGTGTGTGTGTGTGTGTGTGTGTGTGTGTGTGTGCGTATATACATATATATATATATATATATATATATATATATATATATATATATATATAAACAAAAATAAAAGGACAGGACAAAGACTTTCTATTGAAGCTCCATTTATCACTACAGATCTGTTTCGAGGGGTGGTGAAACCATCCTCTCTCTTCAGGTGATTATAGAAGATCATTCTATAGGTGATTATAGAAGATCAAGATTATTTTTGTTATTTGCTCTACCAAAAAGTATTGAGCACTCTCCTACGGAAGGATCTACTCAGAAAATCATATATATATATATATATATATATATATATATATATATGTGTGTGTGTGTGTGTGTGTGTGTGTGTGTGTGTGTGTGTGTGTGTGTGTGTGTGTAAATGTGTATATATAGTGTTACATTTATATAGTTTAACCGTATTCTTCATGCATTTTAACAAAAAAATGTGAAAAATATTTTTATTGATAATTTTACTTTTAGCTTTATGGATTGAACCACAATTTTTATTGGATCAACTGCTTCCAGTATTTAGAATTTTAGAATCTTTTCAAATGTTTTACCATCTACTGTCATATATAGATCCATATTTGTCTGTGCTTGTTCAGTGAGCTCTGCTGCTCTTCACTACATCCTGGATATTGGCTGATGATTGAAATGATTATAAATTCAACGCTCATGCCAATCCAATTTTAGTAAGTGATCCTAAGTAAGGAATATACCGCTCGCAATCCAGTGAAGATCAGATGGTCTCCAGTGAATATACGGAGATATAATCACCCTCAGGTATAATGTGCTCTGATAATCTTTAATCTGACCTCTGCTTTGGCATTCTAGGTTTATCCTCTTATATGAGTCTCTCTGTCACTTGTGCAATTTGATAATGTTGATGATGTGTCCACTTCTGAATACAGTATACAATACTGGGCCAGCCAAAAAGAAAATTTGATGACCCCAACATTGCCAAATGTACATTTTTGGAGTGTATCTTATAATTTGTTTACTTTTTGACTTGCATGACTGCATTCTGTATTGTATCTGTGGATATCTACCACTAGTTCTATTAAAGTGCTTGTTATCAGGTTTGTGATGGGCTGCATAATTTGTGTAAGATTGCCAAAGAATGAGAATTAAAAAAAAAAAAAACCTCATTTTTAAAAATGAGTTGTTAATTATTGATTCATTATCTGTAACACTTTTTCCTGTTTACTGTTGCGGTGAAGCTTGAGCCAATCCAAGCCATCTCTGGGTGAAAGGTGGGATGCACCCAGAAGAGCTTTCCAATGCATTGCAGGGCCATCACAGGCAACACTCACATTCACACTCACAAGGACAATCTGGAATAACCAGTTAGCATAATCTGTATGATTTTGGACTGTGGGAGGAAACTGGGGCACCCACAGGAAGTCAGCACAAGCACAGTGAGAACATGCAAACTCACCGAAACACCCTTGAAGTGAGAGTACTGACTACAACACCACTGTGCCCCTGGGTTTTGATCAACACACTCATGAAAGGCCACGCAGATCTTCCAGACTTTTTTTGAGTCCATGTGTTCTACAAGCTCTTTGCCAGCATGTCTACAATGACTTTATCTACGAACTTATACTTATTTCCTCCTCTAAAGCCTGAGTCTTGATCATTATGTGTTTTTCTTCTCTCACTTGTCCATCAATACCATTTTCCCACCATCACCTTTCCTATACCTAAGGCATAATAGCCTGCAATAAAAGTGCCGTCTTTAACAGTGGTAGATACATGCTAGGCTGTTGACGGCAAGAAAAGGCCTCAATCAGTATCCGTAGAGTACCTTCAATTGTGTGATCCCCAGGGCAGCGGAAAAGTTAATTTGAGTGAAAGAAAATCACCCCGGTGTAGAAGAAAATCTCCACCATGGTGATTTACGCAAAGTCAGATCACACAATTCTACCGACACCTGGCTGTGTTATTATCTCACAATCCAGGCCGCCAAGTTTGTATGGTGGAAATCACGTGGAGGAGAAAGAAAGGAGAGGGAAAACATTTTCAAACAAACAATACAACAGAAAAAAAGATGCTTCTAAACAAAAAGAGGCTTTCTGTGTTTGTCTTTGGCCATCCATTCTGTCTCCTTGGGTAGTAAAAGTGCCGCTCCTGGCTTGATTGTTTGGCCATTGTTTCTGGAAGGGCAGGCGGAGTCAGAGAAGAGGGTATCAAAACAGAAGGGACAATTTGTTGATGTTTGTTGATATCTAGACCTCTATGGCTTGATTGCTCAACATTAAACCTGCAATAACAGCCCCAATCATCGTACTTACACCACTATATGCCACACGACGGAATTGGATCAAGCTCGTCTCTGGTCGACTCACGCTCTTGCCTTCTCGCTCTACCTTCTCCACAAAATGCTTATTAGACAGCATTGATCCAGGTCTGGTCAATTGTCAGCTCTTCTCATCCACACAGTATTGATGGCATAATCAGTGGATGGAGGCGGTAGACAGATGAAATTTGCTGTCAGTGGGTAAATTATTGGCTGCCTGCCTGTTGACCCTGGGGTGGTCGGCACATGCGTCCTCGAAATGCACACTTGTTGGAACAATACAAAAGCCTGTATTTTACGTCCAGTGCATTCACAACAACACACAGGCCCACAATCATATAGATTCTATCCTTCATGAACAATAAAGTGACTAGCGAGCCAGCACTTAGGCCTGGAATGTCCCTATTATCCACTGCCTCTTTTATTTGCACTAAAATCCATTTGAATAATTAAGGGACAGGGTTTTTTTTTTCAGTCATACAGAGTGTCTCCTCACACTCATACCTACACACACACCCACACACACACACACACACCCACACACACACCCACACACACACACACACACACACACACACAAGTCAAGCCTTCATCACATCTCTTCTGAGGTGCATCCCTGGACAGAATCAGAAATTCTCAACAAGTTTTAATTATTATTTTTTTAATAAAGAAAACAACAATGCCATCATCGAAGTAGAGAAAAACATTGTGGAGCAGATGGAAACTCTTCAAAAATACCTTTAAAAAAATTGCCAAATAATTAGCCGCTTAAACGGTATCTATATGTAGACAGTTTAAAGAGTATCTATCTATCTATCTATCTATCTATCTATATGAAAAGCTATATATATATATATATATATATTTTTTTTTTAATCCACTTAAACATATTAAATGATACCTGCATTATATAACTCTTCATTATCAGATGTAATATTCAGTATCCATGCTGCCAAAATTCTCATCTTGCGGATCCCATACACAAATACAGATGCACAAAGCTAGTACAGCAAGCTCAGACTTTTCTGCCGACTGTTACAGCGCTTATATTCTGTGCTTTGAATGAGTGGTGTATATAGTTGAGTAAAAGGCAAAAGCAGCGCCTTTTGAAATGATACCAATTCAATGGGAAATAGCATGTCTGCTCCAAGGTTAAGAACTCAGCCAGGTAAAACATAGGCAGTGATGTGGCAGTGGGAGGAATCGGGTGAAAGTGTGTTAGTGTGGGTGTCTCTGTCTAGCTGGACCATTGATGCTGGAGTATGCAGCTTTTTGTACCAGATGAGATCAAGGGTGAGGTTTGGATTGAAAGGGAATAAACATAAAAATAATAATAATAATAATAATGAAAAGATGATACAAGAGAATAAAAAGGAAATATGGATGTGTCTGTTGAGGACTCCAGACAAGTACAGAAAAAAAAAACACAAAAAAAAAACCCTGCATATAAATTTAAACATAAAAGAGCAGTCACCCACGTGTCTGGAAGTCATTAGAGGGTGAACATACATGGAAGTGTTCGCAGGCATACTTGTCTGGGTGTGATGCTTTTTCCCCCACCAACCATTTTTCATCGGCTATGAATTCAGCTGGTGTGGACAAGACACGGGACACAAATGAGATACATGGCAGGTCTTTTCATTTAGGCCCAACTGGCTTAAATGCGCCCCCTCACCTGATACACAGGCGCACACGTTTTCATTTATTTTTGTGTGTATCTTTGCAGGACTACTCTATAGACCTGTACGACAGCGACCGTGACATGCTAAGTTTGGTTTCTTCTCATTTCTCTACCTCTCTCCTGCTTTCTCTTAAAGACAAGTTAAATTAGCAGTCTGCCAGCGATGCCCCACTGTCTACTGACTATCCTGTGTTGCCACAGCGCTTGGTGGCTGTCAGCACGAGCCTGACGACTTAATAGTCTCTCCTGAATGGATTTGGGCACTTTGCCTGCCTCTGTTTACATGTGCTTGTCAGCCCTAAAATATTCAGATGGAGATGTGAAATATTTATTTGAGGGCTCCACCATGCCTGGCAGGATCCCCTGTTCCCTCCAGTGTGCGTGTACACACACACACACACACACACACACACACACACACACACACACACACACACACACACACACACCTCTTCCTGTGCTGTCAGAGCAGATCGTGGAGATAGTGTTTGTGCAGGAAGGATGTAGGAGGGTTATTCCTCTGGGTGGAAGGTATAAACTGTGCTGAATAACCTCAGAAAAAATTTTGTATGAACAGATTTGGCGCTATTAATGCCTACGTTATGAGTGGTAACAACGGTTTGGCAGACATCCCCGCATCATTTATTCATCAATTGGTCCTGAATGTTGCAATGGACAATACAAACAAATCTATTCTTTAAAAAAGAGAACTTACACACGTCCATAAGGGTTTTCTTTGTTTATAAGGAAATAAGCGGCTAAAATATATCTTCTGTTAATTGATCCAGCAGTGAGAACACTATATTTAGCATGTTTGAAGAAAGTGAGAGGATCAGTCACCATGTCCATCAAAGCGCTGTGTTAGCAGTTTCTATCCTCATATCTCACACATTCACAGTCATCGTTGTACCATGCCAGAAGAATGACTGACAACTCTCTCTCTCTCTCTCTCTCTCTCTCTCTCTCTCTCTCTCTCTCTTGCTCTCTGTGTGTTGGAGGTTAGAGAAAGAGTAAAAATGTGTGACACTGGAGAGATTGTTGGCATCTCTGGTTTCATTCTCGCTCTTGTGAATGGCTGCCATGTGTCCTCGCTTATCTTGACATTCTAATCTCACTGCTAGCCCACAGATGATGGTGTATTTATTTAGTCTGTTTGCCAGAATGAATACAGACAGTGCAATGGCTGGCACGACCACGACGTTCACCCTGTTTTACTCACAAAAACGACTGCATGGTATATTTCTGAACCTCCCTTTCTGTCTCTTTCAGGCAGCATGCCTCTCTTTATCAGCACTCTTTTCTCTGCATTTGAGATATTTAAACCTGCAATAGCACATTCCAATGCATTATATTTTGTCATGTGCCTTTTTGGATTTCTAATGCACTTCCGGTCCGTGTGGGTTTGTGTTTATGTAACTAAACACTGTGACATAGATTAAGTGTGATTATGTGAATATGGGAGGATATGGGGAATGAATTTGATTGTGAGTGTCTCTATCTAGCATATGAGAATTTTTTTATGGGGGAGAAAGTCGTATAAACATGGGGGGGGGGGGGGGGGTTGAATGTTTGAGTGTGTGTGCGCATGTGAGGGTGGTGGAGAGTGGCTGGCTAAGCCGGTTGTTCTATAAATGCCGCGCTAGTTCATAAGTGACGTTAATGATAGAGCCGTGCAGACAATGGCAAGCTGTCAGGGTCAGTAATTGAGTGGGAGGGATGAGCTCTCTTCATTTCAGTCCATTGGTGTCACGGCGACAGGAGTGCCACGGCAACTCGTCGCCTGGAGATACCAGCCTATAACCCACACCCCGTCACACAATGGCTGCTGTCCATCAGTGCTCATAGACGTCTACAGCTCACCAGGGTTAGTGAGATGAAGCTCTCATTACTTTACTTAAACACACATTGATATATATATATATATATATATATATATATAAAACTATTTATTCACGGCCTGGTTCAAGTATAGCCACATTTGATCCAGCGATCACAAATTCACCGCAGGCTGCACAGGAGTAAAATATATTCCGTACACAATAATCTAGACGGTCGAAAGAGTATGGCTAAATGACATGGAGGTTGTGCTCCTTTTGTTGCTAGTTTGTTGGATGTGATGATTGTGGAGCTGCTTTCCAAGTGCAGACCCTTCCCTGGTCCTACCTGCCACTTAGCTGCTGCCTTTGTTTGCGCTCTGAAAGCCTGTTTTACTTGGCAAGAACACGGCCCTATTACTCAGCCTAATTAAGGCAAGGTACATAATTACCTTTAATTACACACAGTCAGCGCTTTTTTCATTTGCGCTGTGTGTTTTGTATCATTACTCATACGTTGCTGATTGTGAGAGCAGTTTGTGTGTGTAGTGTTTTCGTGGGTGAAGATGGCAGCTGGTGTTGGATGTGTTTGTGTATATGTAAGATAAGATAAGATAAGATAAGATAATACTTTATTATCCCGGGGGAAATTTTAGTTACATCGTATTATTACGACGTGCGTCGCCGATGAGCAGCGCCACCTAGGTTGTTCAAGGAGTCAAGTTACAAACAGAAAAGAAGTTTCAAATCAACAACACACAAACTGCTATAAAATAAACACATAAAAATTCTATGTTCAAAAGGACCTCACACAGACCCAGCAAACAATATAATAATAATAATAATAATAATAATAATAATAATAATACAATAAATAAATCAGCCGATAACTGCAATAAATGAAATTGCACTAAATTGTATAATATTATATTATGTTATATTATAATTACATTTATATTTATATTGCACCATGCCCATTGTTTTGTTGGGAAAAAATGAACAGTTCTCTGGGTGAACAAAATGGCCGCAATTTCAAGATTAGATGTTCTCCATTCTCAGAGATAATCTACAGTGAGTCAGTACACCAGGTTTGTTTAACGAGAATCCGCTGTTCTTCCGCCGCAGTTCTTGTTGCTAGCTCTCTGAAGGCCGTGTAGCCGGCTGGCGTGGTCGCCTAGTCGGGTGTACTCTCCTCGAGCCATGTTTCACAGAAACACAGCATGGAGCAGTCCTGTAGATCCCTCTGTGCCGCAATCCGAGCATGAAGCTCGTCCAGCTTGTTTCACAGAGACTGAAGAATCATCGTTCAGCCCCTCCCCGCCTGCTGCGTCTCCATCTAGGTCTATTGTTATCAGCTAGCATTGAGCTGCGGTAGCATATTAGCTCAGGATTAGCTCAGGATAGGAGTCGAGCGTGCTCAGTTCTAAATGTCCAAAAGGACTGCGCTCTCATAGCTGTAGTAGGGTCGCACGGTCATAGACGAGCATAGTGCAAAAAACAAACAAACTAAAACAACATACAAAATCAAAGTAAAACAAACAAAGAAACAATTTGACTCCGAGAACTCCGCGACGTCGCCCTCTAGAGAGCGCCATCTTGGATCATGACACGTGCACATGTATGTTACAGCATTCATTTCGATCAAGATTTTGTGATTCTGACAGAATATTTTACCAACTGCCAACAAGGCCTGCATTTACCTATATAGCTGAAGAACTGTTTACCCAAAAATCTGTTTCAGTGCAAGTCTGTTGCACAATCTAAGTTTTTATACTGAGTTTCTCTGTCTGTGGATTGATGGTATAAACTCTTTATAACGGCACTCTGGGGTGGACCACTCATGGAACATGGCATGGATGATTCTCTCATGTCCTGTCTGGGGACTAAGCATGCAGTCTACAAGTTATGCATGGTTGACTTGCATGACAATAGACTACAATTAACAAAATACTGATTTATTAATTGATGATGAAAATGAGACCCAAAAATCAGAGGCTCAGGATCCATTACTCAGAGATGCATTGAATAAAAAAATACACAATGTAACTAGGGTAGATGGGGTTGCGGGTAAATAAAGTTTCATGGAGAAAACGTCGACATCCGAAACTTGACACTCCCTTTAAACAGATACTTGCTTATAAGACAGTTGATAGAAATGAAAGAGGAAACCAAAAATGCAGAACAATGCAAACCCAGGCCCTGATACCTATCAAAAGACGTTTGGGCACTGCTTAAATCTGTATGATAGATGAGTATCAACAACCCTTTTACTAATGTCCTCGGAAATCTACTGTTTACATGCCGCAGTACACTTCCACAAGCATGTTGTGAAGATGAGACTTACAGATTCCTGTTCTTTATTTTTAAAAAAGTGCCCATCCCTTCCAAGGGCGAGCTAGTAAGCCGAAAAGTTTGTTAGATGAAACAATTATTTGAATAAGAAATAACAGAAAACCAATTAATCCGTTCATGACAAAGATGTCATGTGGTCAGACAGGAGGTGGTGCATAACAGAGGAGGAGGAGAATTTTGTGTCTGTGCACTACGAATGCCAGCGAGGAAAGGCTTGCGGTAAGCTCCCACAAGGCCAGTGCTTCTCAAATAGTGAGGCACGCCCCCCCAAGGGGTATGATACCAGTGGGAATGTTACCCTGGGGAACATGCTTTTTTGCCATACTGTACTAGATTAAAGTGTAATTGTGCATCCACTACAGTAGGTGGCAGTGGTACTCTCATTGTCGCACTATGGTGTAGGAAAAAAGCACCGAGCAAACGATATGAAGTGCAGTAAGGTAAAGTCCGTTGGGCTTTTTAGACCCGTGCCATAGTGCCTCATCAGGCCGGTGCTTATCCCCGGTTTTCATAGCGTGAAGCTACCAGGAGTTCAACTCCTCCTGGATGGGACGCTAGTCTATCGCAGGTTACCTTTCCAGTATATTTTTACTGGTACCCATTTATACTGCTGGGTGAACAGAGGCACACTTGTGGTTAAGACCTTGCCCAAGGGTCTTAGCACAGAGGGAGTCTAACTGGGATTTGAACTCACGACCTCCCGATCATGAGCACAGCATCCTAACCACTACACCACCGGCCCCACAATGAAGTGCAGTAAACACTATTTATGGTTGCACGCGGGGCGCTGGTGGGACGTGAAATGTTTTTTTTTTCCCTTCCTTGAGGGGGCGTTACAGAAAATATTTGAGAAGCACTGCACAAGGCATTCTCGGAGCGCGGAGGAATACACATGGAAAAATACGAGGCTAATCGGCCTGGAAAAGCCATTTTAAGGAGAGCTTGTAAAATTAATTTTTTTTGCTTGTTGGATAGGGCACACTTTTGGTGGGTTCGAAGCTCGTATCATGAAAAATTTGTTATAAAAGACACAGATACGAATTCTTATAACTCGTACAGCATCAGTTGAGCGGGTTATTTAGTCATGTATGAAGGAATGGAATAAATGTAGTAATAATAATAATCATCATCATCATCATCATCATCATCATCAATCGTTAGGCTTGTTCTTTTAACTTTATATAGCTGGAGGCGTGTTCCTTTAGCAGTATACTACAGCCGTGTTTGTGGTGGGATTCTTTAAAAAAAAAAGCAAACAAACAAAAAAGTTCAGATAATGTACATTAATTACACATTTTATGGCTTTTTAGCAAAAGCTGATTAACCCAGAGCTAGCTGTTCAGATAAAGGCCTCTTCCTTTATAAAAATATTTATTATAAAATACTTTAATTCCATATTTTACTTTTCATGGAAATCTGGTCAGCATGGAGTTAGCTGCTGAGCTCAAGGCTTGCAGTCTATTAAAATAATGTTTGATGGGGGAAACTGTCTAATTCATCAGTTCAGTTCATTTTCTGTAACTGCTTAATCCTAATTAGGGTTGCGGGGAGGCTGGCGCCTATCCTAGCCGACTCCGGACAAGGGCAGAGTACACCCAGGACAGCTCGCCAGGCCATCCCAGTGCACAAACACGCTGACGGCTTTGCAGATCCTCTCGTTGAAAGTCAGCAATGGTTCTTTTACATGAACCTCTCACCATAGACAGTGAGAGACATGGCTGGTCTTTGCTAACCCAGTTAGTGCACTGGGGGGACAGTGACAACCTGTGGTGAGTGGGGCTCGAACCCCCAACCTTGGGATCAGTGAGCACTTTTACCACCAGGCCACCACTGCCATCTGTCTAATTCTTAAACGGAAAAGTGAAATTCATTCTTCGTGTCAAATATTTTAAGACTATGTTTTATTGTCTTTTGTGATATATGACATGCATGCATTATTAAAGCCAGAGGGAAATTCTAAAGCTGGTGGAAAGGCCGCTACTCCTGGCATAGCCAGTATAAGACTGAAAAAAAACCCCCCAGCACTTCAGTTTTACTAGTGGAAGCTTCAACTTCTATCACTTCCAGTTTCTGAAAAAAAAGGTATGTTTTGATGTCACTCCACCCTCCACCCTTTTTTCTATGTTGACATTGGGCCACCGTACATGAGCTCACATCCTGGTAGTGGATGAACCAATGAGGGTGCAGTATTGCTAATATCCAGTGACAGTATCAAATAAACACCATTATCCAGTTGACCTGCCGGTGAAGTTAATATGTGATCAGGCTAATCGGGATGTTAGACAGTGGTGTGTCTGTCTGTCTTCCTTTCAGCTTTTTCCCTTTTACTCAGGAGTCGCTACAGCAAATCATCTTGATTCGCATGTTTGATTTGGCAGAGGTTTTTACGTCGGATGCCCTTCCTGTCACAACCCTTTCGCAAGGGACAGAAACACGACTTTGCAGCTCCTCTTTACCAAAGTCAGCAATGGTTCTTTTACATCAACCTCTCACCATAGACAGTGACAGACATGGCCCGCCTTTGATAACCCAGTTAGCCGCACTGGGGGTGTGTAACTTGTGTATATACAGTATTAGTTCTCTAAGTGACAATTCCTCAATTAAGAATTAAGAAGCGAGGCTTGATACAGAAAGCTGCAGTTTTTTGCATTTAAACTCCGACTTCCTGATCATGTAGCGTTTGGTTTTCACTGAGGTCCCAGTATGAGATGTGTGGAGAGATCATTTATTCTAATAGACGGCCTGGGGATCCACACCAGGTGATATTTGATATCATTTCCTTACCTTAACAATGCAACCATGGGGGTGGGGGGGGGGGGGGCACAAACAAGTGTCCGCCCTCACGCCGGTCCCAAGCCCGGATAAACGCAGAGGGATGCGACAAGAAGGGCATTCGGCGTAAAACTTTTGCCAGAATACAAAATGCAAACTGTAAAGAACGAGTACATCAGAGGGACAGCACATTTAAGATGTTTTGGAGACAAAGTCAGAGAGGCTAGCTTGAGATGGTTTGGACATGTACAGAGGAGGGATAGTGAGTATATTGGTAGTAGGATGCTGAGGTTGGAACTACCAGGCAGAAGGCCCAGAGGAAGACCAAAGAGAAGATTTATGGATGTGGTGAAGGAGGACATGAAGGTAGTTGGAGTAAGAGTAGAAGATGCAGAGGATAGGGTGAGATGGGGGCAGATGATTCGCTGTGGCGACCCCTGAAGGAAAAAGCTGAAAGGAAAAGAAGAAGAAGAAGAAGACCATAACTTCATCTTTGTGAATACTGGTGCAGCTCTGTTCCTGAACTTTCATTTTCAAATTCCTGCCACGGTTGTTTGTAGGGTTACATGTTAGTTGGCAGTACTGGCAGGTTGCCCCCACCCCCCTCATGCTTGTTTATAACATTGTCAAAGCCACACTTTATGAAGGGTGCTCTAAGCATAAGCTTCCCAGCCACGGCATCCTCTACCCATCCTCAAGGGTTCTATTTTGGGCTGTGGTTTCCAGCGAGAACCTTCTCGCTTCTCTTGACTGACCTCTGTGTCTTAAATCTCTTTAATGAACTGTTCAGGAAGGAGCTTATTAGTTGAATTACACCACCCGCAAGCCATGCTTGTTCATATGAAGGTTGAGATATGTGAACTTGCATGCAAGGATAAAGTTAGTCAGATGATATGTATGAATAAATGTTAGTTTGTAATGTCAACTACTACACGCAGCTGAAGGATGCAAACACATATCTCTCTCTCGCTCGCTTTCTTTCTCTTTTGTGGCACTACGTAGTCACAAACCAATTCTTGCACATTGCTGCCACCTCTGTGCCCACAGCTCAGTGAAATACAATAGCTTTTTCCTTTGAGAACGAAGAAAGTAGGGCTTACAATAGACTCTGGACCAAAGAGCCTTTGCATTGTACTTGCGAATGGTAGGAGATAAGTCTAGCTACAGAATAATAGCTTGACTTTGAGTGGGAGAGGTTAAACTGTGCGGGGTGTGTGGGGGGTGTGTGTGTGTGTGTGTGTGTGTGTGTTTGGGGTGTGTGTGTGTGTGTGTGTGTGTGTGTGTGTGTGTGTGTGTGTTTGTGTGTGCTCTGCCCTGTAGTGCTTTCAGTGCCCGTGTGGCTTCTGTAAGGTCTTGACGCCGCTGGCAACGTGAGAAAGTTGTGAAGGTGGAGGTTATCTTACTCCTGTAAGTAAAGCTGCAAAGGCTTTAGCATAACCTGCATATTTCCAAAGAAGTGTTATTAGCATTGAAGTGTTATTAGCATTGAAGTGTTATTAGCAATGTGCTCCTCACACTTATACCTACCGATAATAAAAATCCTTTTCAACGGATGATTTTTTTAGGCTAATAAGCTGGAAGTGTGCAGATTGAGCTCATACCTTTGCAGTATTACATTTGTAAAAAAGTTCATTTCGATCTTTGGAAACTATGGGAGCCTGTGGGCGTCTCAAGCTGCCCTTCCTAGCGTTTTAAGCTATAGACGAGCGGCACTCAGACACACCGGATGGCTGCAAAATGTTGTAGGATCAAACTGTGAATGTAGACAGCCTGAAGATACCGTGCTGTCACCCTTTAAGTGCCACTGCAGCGCTTCCTGTGGACTTTTATTTAGCTAAGCTGCTATTCTATGGGTTCGGGTTTGTAATAATCATCGGCTACAAGCCTTACTGGTCGCGTGTTACTGTCATATGTAACGAAAGTGAATAGTGACGTGAACTGATATGGGCATCGTGGGGATCTTAGTGCATCTCACAGGATGGCTAGTTCTTTAAAGCCGAGCCTGGCCATCACCCTTTGATTTAAGAAGGAGTGGACCGCACCGAGGGAATCGGCCAGTACAGTTTAAGACTCCTCGTTACACAGTGCGATGTGATGGCGTCATATTCATCAAACATGTTAGCATCTTTGCCCAAAGCATTTTATTATCGGGTCAGTAGATAAAAGATGCATGATATCATGCCGTAGCAGCTCTGTTGCATCCATTCAGTCAAAACTGCAAATGTTTTCAATGAAATAAGATGGCGATGGGGTCGGGGTATATCTTAGCATCATTATTTCCTTCTCCACTTGACTAGCTGCAATCCTGTGCTTCAGATTTTTGCTGTGATGTTATTTAAAGTAAACTTCATTCTCAGATGAGTGTTAGATTGTAAGTAGAAAAGAATGCAAGACTACTGAATCAGAACACTGCGAGAAACCCTCCAGCTCAGTTGAAGTTCTCTGTGCTCGATTCTCACAGCTAATCCTTTTGACATATACGTAATTCGTCCAGTATTGCTGATGGCAATGTTTAAAGCTCTCAGACTGTGCTTTTATGTGTGTATGTGTATTTTTTTATATATGAAAACATGATATGAGACTGGTTGGTAGATGAAGGTGTGTGTGTGTGTGTGTGTGTGTGTGTGTGTGTGTGTGTTTCTGATGAGCAATAAATGCCCAAGCTTTGTCCCTGAAGAGGGCTGAGGTTTAGTGTGCCTGGAACCGCTGCTTTATCCATGGCTTTCACTTTGATTAGGTCTTTGTGGGAAGCACTCACTTAAAGGGGCAGAAAACACGGGGTTGGGGGGCTTAAGGCTAAAAAAAGAATTGCATTGAGAATGCTTGTGAACACCACATGCACTACATTAATAAACAAGAGTTTCAGTTTAACCGCTGAAAATAACAGACAATCGAAACGCCCTGGTGTCTGATTTCATCAGGTGAGGTAGACATGCTTTGATTTTGTCTGATTTCTTATTCTTGAAGAACAGCTCTCAACACTGCATGTAGTTAATGCTAACAATTTAAACCCTGTGGCAGCACAGTGGCATAGTGGTTAGCACATCCGCTTCACAGCAAGAAGGTCCTGGGTTCGATTCCCAGCTCGGGCGTTTCTGTGTAGAGTTTACATGTTCTCCCCGTGCTTGCGTGGGTTTCCTTCCACAGTCCAAAAACATGTACGGTAGTATGCCGAGGTTTGAGAGTGAGTGTGAATGGTTGTGTAAGTGTTGGCCCTGCGATGGCCTGGCCAGCTCTCCAGGGTGTATTCCGACCTCTCCCAGAGTCGACTGAGATGGATGCCAGCCTCCCCGTTCAGAAAAATGAATGAATGAATGACTGAATTTAAACCCTCTCCACTGCAACATTCTCAGAGGAATTGAGCCATGTGAAGTTGTATTCATTGAAGACATTTTAGGCTTTTTCAGATAATTTCAATAATAGTTCAACTAACAAGTATTTCATTAGCTTGGTACTTAACAGTAACGCGGCTAATCGTTAGCTCACCTTAGCTTTTCTCATTAGTGTTTATTCTGTCTGCATACATGGCCACTGCTTTACTTTTAATGAGGTGAATAAAACAAAACCTCTAGTATTGCATGATGATCACTTCACACTTATTCCTCGTTCAGTGTTCGATTATACCCCACATTTCACTGGAGCGTGGCAGACTCGCAGAAGCAAAAATGTCGTCGTTCCACCACCTTCCGTGTCCTTCCATATGATTCCGAACGTAAATCTTCCGCGAACGTTCACGGAAAAATTTTTCGAGTGTTCCCTTAGGTTCCTCAGTCATTCCACAAATATTCCGTCATTTCCTCAAATATTCCATGACGTTAAATTTAAAATTTATTGTACATTATAAACATATTTTATCAATGAGAGAATGAGCTTCCTTGGTCGATTCCGCGTATTTATAGGCAGAATCAGGAGCAAATCCTTTGATCTTTGTTGATTTTTCCTCGTTGAAACGTGAATTATCCGATGGTCTTCCTTTGCAATCTGCACTTGTTCCGAAGGTAATCCGAGCGCTTTTATGCATGTATTCCGACTTTGTACCGTGGTCTTTCCGTGTCTTTTCTACACTTTCCGTGAACGTTCCAAAGGTGTTCAGATGGTACAATTTTCCATAGGTTTTTGACCCATTTTCCGTGTAAAAATGCCGAAGCTCCTCTGTCGAGTGAGTTCCACGCCTTTCCGCCACAATCACTGCATTCCGCGCTCCAGTGAAATGGGGTTATTACAGATTGACGTGGATGCTGTTGTAGCAGCAGCAGCTATGAAAGTGGTTCTGAGTTACCATGTTTCCCCGAAAATGAGACATGGCTTATATTAATTTTCATACCGAAATATGATACTAGGGCTTATTTTTAGGTGATGATGTATTTTACATTTTTCTCTATTACATGTCTTATAATATATCTGTCTTTATATATTCTTATTTCGTTATATTTCTTTATTTGTTTAATATTTTAACCAGAACTGAATCGAGCGATTTTAGCGATTTTTATGGACGCAAGTGTATGTCCTCGTTTTAAAGCAGTCGCTGACGTCATCGACTGAGCCTCAACGCACAAGGATTGATGCTTTGACAGTGTACCTTAGGTAAAGCTGCTTAATAGATGAGTCAGCGCTTTCACCTAGAGCCCGAGATTGAGCGAGTAGCAGGCCAGTGAATTGAGGTTTTGCGGTCACGTGACCCCAATACCTTCATGCGCCATCTTGGACAACAAGCGTGATCCCGAACACAAACACACACACACACACACACACACACGATTCACTAAGCATGGCTTCAACAACAACCGATAATGACAGCGAAAGCAAAATATGTGAGAGTGTTGAAGGCAAAAGCAATGACACTATAATATTGTCAGACATTGTCAATCATCTGACAGGTGAGCAGAGGGCGGGGTATCTGAGTAAAATAAAGCAGCTGGGGATTATCAATCCATATCTAATGCCGCAGTCAATGTTTAGGAATGTGTTAGAATGCGACCGTTCTTCCCTTCCTGCTGTTGCCTACTTGGATCTTTGTACATATCTTGTCCACGGCCCGTCTCCATTTACTGGAAAAGAGTTAAAAGCTGACAAATCAGTGGAAGCTGACAAGTATTTTGTTGCCGGATTTGTAAGCTGTATGCAACAATTGGAGCCAGGAACCGGGAAGAGAGACGACCACCTCATAACGGCTTAGGTGCGTGTTCTATCCCCAAATAGAGCTACACTAACAAGCGCTTATGCAACAATACATTACAATTCTCACTGCTTATAATGGTTGTATAAACTCACATATTTTATTTATATATAAGCCTATACAGTGCATACATATATATATATATATATATATATATATATATATATATATATATATATATATATATATATATATATACCAAAAGGACAGGACAAAGACTTTCTATTGAAACTCCATTTATCACTACAGATCTGTTTCGAGGGCTGGTGAAACCATCTCCTATAATCACCTGAAGAGAGAGGATGGTTTCACCAGCCCTCGAAACAGATCTGTAGTGATAAATGGAGTTTCAATAGAAAGTCTTTGTCCTGTCCTTTTGTTATTTGCTCTACCAAAAAGTATTGAGCACTCTCCTACGGAAGGATCTACTCAGAAAATCCTCTCCCTCTCTCTCTCTCTCTCTCTCTCTCTCTCTCTCTCTCTATATATATATATATATATATATATATATATATATATATATATTTTTTTTTTTTTTTATAGCATCAATTTTAATTTTAGCGGATGCTACCTCAATGACAATCGCCACCCTAGGTTCTATGTAATAATGTATATTTACCTGATACAAACTGTTCTTTGCATATTCTAATTCTATCCCCAAATAGAGCTACACAAACAAGCGCTTATGCAATAATACATTGCAATTATCACTGCTTATAATGGATGTATAAATCCACATATTAAATATATATGTATATTTACCTGATACAGTGTTGGCTGCATATTCTACTGTATTCTGTATTATTCCAGTCTTTCCTATTTACCGCTGCGATCCACTTGGCTTTTCTCTCCGGGTCAGATGGAAAAACGATACAATGACAGTGCAGGTTTTACTCCTCTGTCTTTTTGCACAGCCAACAGCGCAACACGATATTTTAAAATGTTTAGCAATGTTGAATGAACGAGCGCCGTCCGGATCATGCCGTCCAATATGGCATGTAAACATAAGTCACGTGACCCTGTGACGTCACGCCCTCAACTAGGGCTTCTTTTAAGGGGAGGGCCTATATTAAAATCATCTTGTAAAATCACGCTAGGTCTTATTTTGTGGTTAGGTCTTATTTTCAGGGAAACACGGTAGTTATCTGATTTGTTTTGGTTTAAACCAAAATTTAAATGTGCAGCCATTACAAATTCCACAGCAAATTCTCTATTCTGACTCAATTCAAGTCAGAATAACGTAACTGAACAACTAGCCTAAACTTGCTAGCCCAACTCACCTAGCTTCTTTCATGCCGTAATGCCGAGCTACTATCACATCACTTGGTGACGCTATCAGTTTGTAAGGCAGGTACCAGGTCAGATAGAGCCATGGAATGTGCCACAGTCTGCAAATCGATTTTAACAAAATCTGCTGCACTTTTGTTCAAAATGTTTTCATAGGTTTCTGAAAACATTATGTATTCACAACTGTGTTTTATGTAAGAAAGCACGGCTGAACATTAGCAAAAATTCTTGTTCAGTCAACAAGCTTAATTAAGCTCCAGATGGGTTTTTATTCACTAGAGAGAAATGTCATGGGACGTGTTTCCCGTGTGTGTGTGTGTGTGTGTGTGTGTAGGTAGTACCGTACAGTACTCATAAATACGTGTGCAGAAAACCCAGAAACGAGTGAAATACTCAATTCAGAAACTGCTAACCTTCTGGGATTTTCACACACAAGACTGTATAGAGTTGACACAGAATGGTGTGAAAAAACAAACAAAAAAGCATCCAGTCAGCGATAGTTCTGTGGGTTCCCTGTTGATGAGAAATTTCATAGAAGAACAAGCAGAGTGGATTGAGCAGAGAGGAAGTCTGTGTTAGCCACTCTTAGGACAGTGGTGAGTAGAAAAGCCTCTCAGAATGCAAAACATATTGAGGCCTGAGACCACCGGACTGCAACAGAGAAGGATCACATCAGCTTCTACCTCTGACAGCCAGTGGACACAGGCTCACCGAAAGTGCATTGTGCAATTTATTTATTTATTATTTATCATAGCAACATTTGTATTTTTCTGAATCATATTCATTCTTTTCCTTTCAAGGCAGAGGGACAGTAGCCTCTACCTTCTCTACCTTCACTGCCCATGCTGTTCACAACACCACTGCTTTGCCTCATAATACCACTTAATTCCCTGAGAAGTGGCGCACTGACGCAGTGGCCAGCCAGAGGAAGGGTGTCGTAATGCATCTGGACCCGCCATTGCCCCACAGGGATAATGGCTCTGATTGCTCCTGATTCCTCGTCTCTGCAAAATACCTCATGTAAAATAAGTGACATTTAAAAGGCATTGAGATGTGAAAAGAAGGAAAGTGTGTGTGTGTGTGTGTGTGAGTGTGTGTGAGTGTGTGTGTGTGTGTGTGTGTGTGTGTGTGTGTGTGTGTGTGTGTGTGTGAGTGAGGGAGTGAGAGCAGGGGAAGTAGTAATCTTTTCACCTGAACGATGAAGAGAGAAGAACAGGGGAAAAAAGAAGTCCCTTCTTTGGCCGGCGGGGGAGCGACAGAAAAATGATAAGCCCCCGTGTCGTAAGCTGACCCTCGCTGCTAAGCTTTTTAACTTCCTCCTGTCTGTTCGGTTTTTCTCTCTCCCCACAGAGAGCACCGTGCATGTGTGTGTGTGTGTGTGTGTGTGTGTGTGTGTGTGTGTGTGTGTGTGTGTGTGTGTGTGTGAGTGTGTGTGTGTGAGAAAGAGAGAGAGAGAGAGAGAGAAGGGGGCTGTGCTGTGGCAGTGGGCTGACATTGCTTCTGGGAAGTGCTTGAGTCGGCGTGCTAAAAATCATTTTAGGTTAGATAGAGGCCCCCTGAGCTGGCCCCGGGATATCAGCGCGCTCATCTTCGTTTAGAGAGAAAAGTGCCAGCGTAAAGCACAGCCTGCAGGCTCAGCGCGTGTCCACAGTGTGAGAGAGAAAGAGAAAGAGCGAGAGATGTGGTGAGATAGATGCAGAGAAACTGCAGTTAGGGCTCAAGCCAGCATATGGTTCTGCTGCGTTCGGCCGGCCCTTCAGCATGGGTTCTGTGTTTTGGACCAGTGATTTAATTTGAACTGCCCAGAATTCTCACAGTAATTAGTAGACCTGGGATTATAGGTGGGCCGCATGCTGCTGCAATGGTGAGCAATGTTGTTTTGCAGCAAGCAGGTTTGGGTTTGAACATCATGAGCAGCTGGGGACGTTCTGTGTGGAGTGTGCATGTTCTCTTTGTGCCTGTGGGGATTTCTTTCAGGTGTTCTCCAAACATGTGCAGATTAGTTTGCCGGTCTACTCTGACTTGCCCATAGGTGTAAATGTAAGTGTTAGATGATTGTTCATCTCAGGTTCACTCAAATCCTCCCTTTTTGCTGTCTGTAATTCTGTTTGTTGATTGATTTGAGAAAGTGTAAAGTCATTCTACTGTAGAATTTTTGATGTGGGCGTGTCCTGGAGGACAGCACAAGTGGCGCTAGTTCCCATTTTACAATAATAAAATGCCGTGGTTACATAATGTGCTCTCATGTGCACAGTGCATATTGTGCGTGATTCAATTTTTTTAACTTGTACAGTCAGTTGTGTACTTGTACTATAATATTGATGTGATTGATTACAGTTGTAAGATTATAAAATGCAAAAAAGTAATAATATTAATAAATAAATCCGCAATCATTTACAATTAGGGGGCAAAATTACAATAGGGGGGCAGTGGTGGTCTAGTGGTATAAGGCGCTGGATCACTGATCCAAAGGTTTGGGGTTCGAGTCCCACTGTCCACAAGGTTGTCACTGTCCCCCCCCAGTGCAGCTAACTGGGTTATCAAAGGCCGGCCATGTCTCTCACTGTCTGTGGTGTGAGGTTCATGTAAAAGAACCATTGCTGACTTTCGACAAGAGTCGGCTGCAAAGCCGTCGGTGTGTTTCCGCCCTGCGATGGCCCGGCGAGCTGTCCAGGGTGTACTCTGCCCTCGCCCGAAGTTGGCTGGGATGGGCGCCAGCCTCCCCGCGACCCTAATTAGGATGAAGCGGTTACAGAAAATGAAATTTACAATTATAATAAACACATTTATTTGAAGGAAAGCGTTACACTGACAGAGCCTAAAATGTACATGAGCAAATATCGAGAGTGTAATTACTGATTTCAGTGCTCACACACCACGGACAGGTGACACAGACAGATTGTAATATCATATGTCCCGCATTTTTAAAGACGTATTGTGATCATGATGTGCTGGAAGGTTTGGTTTATAGAGCGTTGCAGCGGGAACATGTATTTAGCATCACTGGAATCTCAGGCTCAGACGTAGCACTGGAACATCAGCCAGTCTTGTTTGTTCACTGTAATTTTCATTGATTGCTTTTAGCTACAGCTGTATTTTAAACAGAAAATGGTCCTTACATTTTTTCCCCAACAAATTACAAGTTATGATACATCTTGCCTTCATTCATTTTGCTCCTGCTATAATATGTTATAGTTCTAAAACCAAAATCAGGGGGGAAAAACCCAGCAAAGATTATTTTTGATGTCAATGCAGAGTTCTGAAATGTGATTGAGGAATAATGTACATATATTTGGGCCTTTTTATGAATAGACAAACGCTCACTCAGTTGCTTTCCACTAGGTTTTGGAATGTTCCGTATTCAGCTGAAAGGTCATTTGTGAGCTGTGCCGCTGTGTAACTGTTTACTTAAAATCTCTCGGTTTATTATACTGTATTTGACGAGGTTCAGCATGTTTGCAGTTTTTTCCGGTGATTTCTCTCTTTCTGCCGGTTTTAAGCAGTTCAAAGGAGGTGCAGGCAGCAACTCGTGAATATGGTCTGACCGTGTGTGATCGCTGACTGAATTTGTTTTTTTTGTAGCCGATTTCAAGTGTTTAATTTATAGTGTTGAATTTTCTAAACATCGATATTAAATAGCTTGGTTTTGGACGGACAGTGAAGTTTCTCTTTTCTAACTAAACATTTTCTTCTCTCTGTAGCCTTTAGATCATCAAAACTTTACCACCTCAGCACTGCAGAACTTTAACCCCAAACTCCTGTTCATCGACTCAGATGAAATAAAACGATACAATTAGCTGGATATCAATTATTTCTAATGAATTAATTTTCCTGTTAAATTCGAGACAGACTGTACTGAAATGATCAATGTATGAATATTTAATCTCATGGACAGCTGAGTGTGAACAGTGATGAGTAAGAACACATGAGTAATTTGGTACCCTTCAGAAGTACCACTGTGGCGTGTTGTCATGGTTACGCTTGAAAAGTAGCCCACCTTTGTCATATGAGAGTAGACTGTTGCTGAGGAGAGTTTTGCCAAATGACTGACTGTAGTGTGGTTCATTTTAGAGCATTATATTGGCCTAAACCAAAACTGGTTAAACTGGAAACCTGTAATTAATGTACATTTATTGTACAGTACATGACGGGATCTGGCTGATTGGTCCACTAGCTTTGAATTAAAAAAATGAAAAACATTATTCAGAGTGGATAATGTTTGAATCAAAATGGCAGCCACAATTTCTCATGGTCACTCAAACAGGCAGCCTCATCAACTTACTTAAAAATGCAAAAATAAACCAGACAGTAAGTTTTATTTTGTGTTTATTGTGTCTCCAGGTGGCATTTGCTAACATTTTAAATTACCCGTATTTTCTGGACAATAAGGTGCACTTAAATTTCCTTTGCATCCTTTAATTTTCTCAAAAATTTGCGGTGTGCCTTATAAGCCGGTGCGCCTTGTGTGTTGTACTAGGCCGCGCCATTTGATGGATTGTCGGAGCATTACGGCTTCTGTAATTAGGTGACTCGCTGAGTACTAAGTGAGTGGCTGAGAGAAGTTCACGTCAAGAGACCGGAATACTTTTTCCACAAATCTCCATCCCCATTGATCTGCGACTCCATGCACGCCCATCTCACTGATACCGTGAAAACCTGAGTGAATCAAAATAACTCTGAGCGTGTCATTATTCTGTTGGATTAACCAAAGAACGCCAGCCGCTAGATATTGGTGTTAACAGGTCGTAAGTCATTTTTGTTTTGTAGGTTAAAGTGTTTTACATATTGTGCTCCTGAGTTAATGTTGCTGATCAATTTGAACTTATTATTATTTTATTGATTTTATTTAATTTTATTTTTCAATATCAAATGGTTCAAACTGTTGGTCAAAAATGTTTACAGTTTAAATAGGAATATTTTTATTTTATTTTAGGCAAATTGATGCAGTTTAAATCTTTTTGTTTAAGACAAATGACACTATTTATGGTGGTGGGCGTGAAAATAATTGAGAAGCACCGTTATAACTGAACCATGTTGAGAGTTATTGTGAAGTGTAATATTTTATATTTTATCTTATTATAACTGAACCGTGTTGAGAGTTATTGTGAATAAGTTGAATCAAGTTTGACTTATCTGAGTTTTGTTTCGCTTAATGCACCTTATAATCAATCCGGTGCACCTTATGTGTGACGTTTGGGTCGCTGATTGCTGTTGCACCTTATTATCCGGTGCACACTGTGGACCGGAAAATATGGTGGCATGCAAACACACCTTTATGGGGCAAGTTTTGTTGTATCTGTATAGTATGCTAGCTACTAGGCTCTGAATGGGTAGAGTGAAAACACTCCCTTCGCTGTGCAATGGCGTTGGCTTCAGCTCAAAGCGCATGGCTCACCCAATCAATCTCTGTCATAACTAAAATGTAAAAATATAAATGAATAAAAAGCACAATAATTTTGTTCCTTTTCCGTGGTTGTGTTCCAATGTAGTATATACTAAAAGAATTATGTGTCTCGTCTCGGTCTCAGTGCATCAGCAGCACCCACCTTGCCTTTTGTATATAATTGTCAATTATTCAATGTTATAATAAGCACAATGTCTTCGGATTTGTTTTTGTGGTTTTATTTCTGAACAGAGTGACCGAACTTAAAGCAACCACAAGAAAATGGATAGAACAGAGGTTCTCATGAGGCAGAGCTTTCGACTGCTCCAAAAATCTTAACTCAGCTCAGTACCCTTCTCTTTTTCAATCTCCTATTAACCTTCTCCCTGTATACTTTTCTCTTTTCATTTTTATTACTGCTCTCCTGGCTCGCCTTAATTGTTTACATACATTAACATTCTCCAAATAAAGCCTGTTCAGGTGACAGGGCTGTAATTTAGCATGGACCCTGCTTCGGTCCGCCTCTGAGAGGACGGCGCAATTGCAGCGTGCTGTACAGCACCTGCAATCCATGGTTGTCAACGACCCATCGCCATTTCTGACTATGCTAATCAAACAGACATTGCTCGTGTGTGCTCATCCAGGCCTGCTTTAGCCTCATGTCTGTGCCGCTGATATATCTATTAGCCTTCCGTCAAATCCGTGCCACCCACTCAGATGAGATTTTGCATTCTTGTGCTTTTTGATAAGTAAACTATCACGCTGAAGGATAAATACCAGAGCAGAGATTTGTGTCCGCTCACGGCGTGTCTCCATGCCAATGGAGCCGTGGCTCACCTCCTCCACTTGTTATAGGCTGCACACAGACACCCTTGGCCAAAAATGTTGTTTACTAAAAGGGGACATGCCTTATCTGCTTGCCACAGTGTTGCAGACCGCTACTTTAAAAAACACACTTGTGTAAGCAAGGCAGCAAGCTTTCCCTTCTCTTGCCCCTCATTTTAGTCAGAAGCTTCAGGCGAGTCTTTTTGTTGTGTGTTTGTGTGCATGTGAGAGACACATAATCTGAGCAAAAGAAAATAAAAGAGTTAGAGAACATGAGGTAAGTCTTTTGTTAAAGGAAGTGGCCACTGGGATGGCATGCTGTACTCATATACTGGTGTGTATGTGTGTGTATGTGTGTGTGTGTGTGTGTGTGTGTGTGTGTGTGTGTGTGTGTATGTGTGTGTGTGTGTAGTCTCCTTAGCAGCAGTTTGTGTTATCCTGTAGAGTGTGCACAGTTGTAGCTGTGAGTGTGTGTCTGGTAATCCTGAGCGGAGTAAAGAAGCGGTGTGAGGGAACAGATTGGCAGTTGATCATGCTGAAATGCGCCCTTATCCGTTATTGGATCTGAAACAGAGGAGGCTTAAGAATTATCGGAGGCCAACGTTAATGTGGAGATCATCTGGAGAAAGCTCAAGGCCGCTTGGCAGCCTACAGACAGGCTTAATTCAGCACGCTTATGTCCCTCTTTCTTTCCTATCTCTGCATGGTACCGTTTTCCTGTTTCTACCAGAGATCATTCATTCATGACTGCGTTATTCTCTGATAGTTGCACCATTTAGAAGATGGCAAGGAATGCTTTTCATGATATGGTGTGGGTGGGGTTGTTGTTGTTTTGTGTGTGTGTGTGTGTGTGTGGGTGGGTGTGGGTGTGTGTGTGTGTGTGTGTGTGTGTGTGTGTGTGTGTGTGTGTGTGTGTGTTGAATGCACGTAGTGCAGCACCTGCTGGACTCTTCCCAGCTGATGTGATTAGTGTCCAGCACTGGTGTCAGGATTAACCAGCTGCTGCACTTTACTAAAGTTCATCAGGTCAAGAGGTCACACAGCTTAGAACTGGAAGAAGATTACGTGTTAACTTCAGTCTCAGCTTCACGACACATCTCAAAATACAACACTATGCTCTATATATTGTATATTATATATATATATATATATATATATATATATATATATATATATATTTCTTTATACTATATATGATAAAGTATTATTGTTATGCTTAAAAACCTATATACTGTACGTATAGCACTTATTTATGATTAAAATATACATTTAAATTATACCTAAACTCGTGTTTCACATTTCAACTAAATCATCCTTGTGCACTTGATTCGTGAGAATTCTGCATCACTTCTCCAAATATGCAAGGCGCTTCACCGAAACGGAAAAGGTAACCAGAATAGGAACATTACATGTGGTAGCAAAAGCTCTGCCAGGGAGATGCAGCGTTCCAGGCTAACTCTGTACAGGTTAGCTATGAAATTCTGGCATGTAAAATGCGTGATTCGTTCCAAGGCTCCCAGTACTACCCCCTAAACCATCATCATCATCATCATCATCATCATCATCTTCCGCTTAGTCCAGGGTCGGGTTACGGGGGCAGCAACCTAAGTCAAAGAGGTCCAGACGTCCCTCTCCCAAGCCACTTCCTACAACTCTCCCGGGGGGACACCGAGGCGGTCCCAGACAAGCCGAGAGACATAGTCCCTCCAGCGTGTTCTAGGTCGACCCCGGGGTCTCTTCCCGGTTGGACATGCCCGAAACACCACACCAGGGAGGCGTCCGGGGGGTATTCTGACCAGATGCCCAAACCACCTCAACTGGCCCCTCTCAATGCGGAGGAGCAGCGGATCTACTCCGAGCTCTCCCCGGATGGCGGAGCTTCTCACCTTATCGCTAAGGGAGAACCCCGCCACCCGGCGAAGGAAGCTCATTTCAGCCGCTTGTATCCGTGATCTTGTTCTTTCGGTCACTACCCAAAGCTCGTGACCATAGGTGAGGGTTGGAACGTAGATCGACTGGTAAATTGAGAGCTTCGCCTTGCGGCTCAGCTCCTTCTTCACCACGACGGACCGGTACAGGCACCGCTTAACAGCAGAGGCTGCAGCGATCCGTCTGTCGATCTCTCGCTCCATCCTTCCCTCACTCGTAAACAAGACCCCAAGATACTTAAACTCCTCCACTTGGGGCAGGACCTCATTCCCGACCCGGAGGGTGCATTCCACCATTGTCCGACTGAGAACCATGGCCTCGGACTTGGAGGAACTGATCTTCATCCTGGCTGCTTCGCACTCGGCTGCGAATCGCTCCAATGAGAGCTGGAGGGCCCGACTTGCTGAAGCCAAAAGGACAACATCATCCGCAAAAAGCAGAGACGATATCCGATGGCCACCAAACCAGAACCCCTCATCGCTTCGACTGCGCCTAGAAATTCTGTCCATAAAAATTATGAACAGAATCGGTGACAAAGGACAGCCTTGGCGGACTCCAACTCCCACTGTAAACGAATCCGACCTGCTGTTACCAATACGGACCAAACTCTGGCTCCGGTGATACAGCAACCGAATAGCTCATAGCAACAGATCCTGAACGCTGTACTCTCGGAGCACAAGATCGTTCGAGGGACACGGTCGAAAGCCTTCTCCAAATCCACAAAGCACATGTGGACAGATTGGGCAAACTCCCATGCCCCCTCCAGAATCCTGTGGAGCGTATAGAGTTGGTCAAGAGTGCTGCGGCCAGGACGAAAACCACATTGTTCCTCCTGAATCCGAGTTTCGACTATCGGTCGGATCCTCCTCTCTAGTACCCCTGCATAGACTTTCCCAGGTAGGCTGAGGAGTGTAATTCCCCGATAATTGGAACACACCCTCCGGCCCCCCTTCTTAAAATTTGGGACCACCACCCCAGTTTGCCAATCCAGGGTACAGCCCCCGATCACCACGCGATGTTGCAGAGTCGTGTCAACCAAGACAGTCCTACAACATCCAGAGCCCTGAGATATTCCGGGCGATCTCGTCCAACCCCGGAGCTCGACCACCGAGGAGCTTTTTTTCACTGTCTATGGTGAGAGGCATGTGAAAGAACCATTGCTAACATTCGTAAAGAGTAGGCTGCAAAGCCGTCAGCGTGTTTCTGTCCCTTGCGAAAAGGGTTGTGACAGGAAGGGCATCTGACGTAAAAAAAAAACCCTCTGCCAAATCAAAACGTGCGAATCAGATGATTCGCTGTGGCGACTCCCGAGTAAAAAAAGGGAAAAAGCCGAAAGGAAGACAGACAGACTGTTATATTTATTGATGATAAAATATAAACATTATACAGCATATACTGTTGTAAAGCACTAGTATTAAAGTCTTTTTCAATTATTATTGCAGTACAGTACCTAAGTACAATAAACCCAGGCGGAGTTCTTAGAGTCATGTTGTTTCTTTTGCTTTGTTTTATTTGTTGTTTTGTTTGTTCATGTTTTGCACTATGCTCGTCTACCGGTCGGCCCGTCCTCCAGCTGTGAGATCAGAGTCTTCGATGTTTAGCACTAAACACGCTCAACTCCTATCCTGAGCTAATATGCTATGGTAGCTCAATGCTAGCCACACCCCGGCGAACAATAAGCCCAGACAGGAAGGGGCCGAACAACGACTCTGGCGCTTGGGGTGGCAGAGGATGAAGGCCGTGTCGCCGGCTGGTGCAATCGCCTCATTGGGTGTACTCTCCTCGAGCCATGTTTCACAGAAACACAGCATGGAGCAGTCCTGTAGATCACTCTGTGCTGCAATCTGAGCATGAAGCTCATCCATCTTGTTTCGCAGGGACTGAACATTTTCATGCAGTATGACCAGAAGTGCTAACCGTCCACTTCTAATCAAGCACCGGAGACTCTAAGAACTCCGCCTGGGCTTATTGTTAGCTGGGGTGCAGCTAGCACTGAGCGATCATAGCATATTAGCTCAAGATAGGAGTTGAGTGTGCTTAGTTGCCCGAAGACTCCGATCTCATAGCTGTCGTAGGGTCGACCAGTCATAGACAAGTATAGTGCAAAACATGAACAAACAAAACAACAAATAAAACACATTTAAACCAACAAAGAAACAATTTCACTCTGAGAACTCCACGACGTTGCCCTCTAGGCAGCACCATCTTGGAGACGTCACGTTCAATGTAAAAGGACATGAAGCGTAATAAAGTTTATCCTTTTGGTATCGTTTGTTAAACATGCTGCAGAACATAAAATCTCACGTACAAACATTATAAACATTAACTTAGATACTGTACTGCAATAATAATTGAAAACGACTTTAATACAACAGTTCAGAGGAAACTGTCGTTTCTTCAGGAGAAAGTCTTATTTCTTCAGAAGAGACATCCAGCGTTTTCTATCACTTAGCCAGAGAAGATGGGTATTGGCAAGAATGAAAGGAAAAGTGTACAAGACAGTGATGAGGCCAACGATGTTGTATGGTTTAGAAACAGTGGCCCTGGGGAAAAGACAGGAGGCAGAGCTGGAGGTAGCAGAGATGAAAATGTTGAGGTTCTCTTTGGGAGTAACGAGGATGGATAGCATCAGGAATGAGTACATCAGAGGGACAGCACATGTAAGACGTTTTGGAGACAAAGTCAGAGAGGCTAGATTGAGATGGTTTGGACATGTACAGAGGAGGGATAGTGAGTATATTGGCAGTAGGATGCTGAGGTTGGAACTACCAGGCAGAAGGCCTAGAGAAAGACCAAAGAGACGATTCATGGATGTGGTGAAGGAGGACATGAAGGTAGTTGGTGTAAGAGAAGAAGATGCAAAGGATAGGGTGAATAATTATTAAAAAATAAGGGAATTAAGGAAGAATAGGGGAAAAGGTTAAGGAAGATGGCACAAAAACAAAGCCAATTATGCAAAAAAAGAAAACCCAAAACAAACAAAAAACAACTCAAACCTCCCCTCAAAATTAGTCACATTTTTATGAGGTGCGCATCTGCGTATGTATGTGCGTGTCTGTATGTGTGTGTATTTATATTTTATTTACATCTTATGCATTATTTTTGAATGTTTAATTGTTATTATAAGCATTTATGGCATTGAATATGTACTTATTGATATTATATACACATATACATGTACGTATACATCATTCGGGGGGGGTTCGACCCTACTTCACGGAATTCGGCGGTCGCGGGGGGGGGGATCTTGGTCCAAATTAACTGCGGAAAGTGGGGGATCCCTGTATATAGCAAATGCATGGAAAATGATCACCAGGGTGTTTGTACACGGCTAGTTGGTCTAGAATGTTCACCTGTGACATTTTTTTCTTGGAGAGAAAAATATTAAATTTTAAAGTTTAAATTTTGTGTTTTATTTGAGTAGTGATAGGGAAAAAAAGCTCTTGACTGGTTGGTTCTGGGTGATAATAACAGCCGATCACAGTGCGCGTACTGTGGGTGCCATATAAACAATATTGTATATCAAAAGTTTTATACCAAAATATATTTAATTACAGTAAAAATTGTGTCTATCTTGTTTAAGATCATTGTTATATAAACAGTACACGTGGCCTTAGAATTAGTAAAACATATTTGAACTGGTTTGATTAGTTGTTATAAAATGGGCTACATTGCCTTGTGAGTGGTTTTGCAGAACGAATACTAAAATTATGGACGACATGGGGATGTCACCTTTAGCATTGCCACCTCACAGTGAGAAGATTCTAGGTCCAGATCAATCCTGTGTGTTTTGCATGGGTGTTGTCCTGCTCCTCCAGTTTCCCAACAGTACAATGATGTGGATTAGATCAAAAGGCAAATCGGTGTGAGTGTGAATGGCTGTGTTAGCCCTGCAGCAGTTCTTTGCAACCTACTACTGTTTTCAGGTTCCTGTGGTCCTGACTGATAAGAGCAGTATATACCATGGGTGGAAGGAGATTCATTTTCTTAAATGATGATAGGATTAGATATAATATAATGAGTGTAAGACTGTGAGCCAGACCTGAATAATGTTTCTGCATTTATTAATGTGTTATAATGCGTAAGTATTGGATGCAGATTAAAAGTGGATGTGTGACTTATGTGTTTGTGGAATTGTTGATCATCTTGGGCTACACCGATGGAACTTTTGAGTGTGTATACAGTAAATAAGTCTTCTAGGAGAAAGATGAACCAGCGGATAACATGAGATAACGGAGTGCTAGAGAAATGAGGGCGAGGCTGCTCTCTTTCTCATCTGGTAATTGAAGGTGAGAAGTGATTCCATTATCCACAAGAAGAGACTTAAGCTGCTATCACTTCATGAGCTCCTCATTTCCTCAAGTGCATCACGACCTTTATTCCAACATTTTCTGTACATGGTCTTGTAGCTCTATCTTTGTGACGACTCTTATGGAAATAGCTATTTCCGTAGTCCCTAAACCCTAACCATGACAAATAAAGGCCTAACCCCACCCCGTATCCTAACACTAAATTAAAAATAATTTTCACCTGAATGTAAAAACCATGTGTTTTCACCCCAAACATCCCTTCGAAGAAAGACCAGACAAAATGTCTTGACTTGTTGGTTAAACACATATTTCAATCTTCAATATATAGCGTACAAACACATATACATTCGCACACACACACACAAAGACACACATGCATACACACGCATACACACACACACACACACACACACACACACACACACACACACACACACACACACACACACGCATACATACACACACACAAACACGTGCACACAACGTGTATGTGTGTGTGTGTGTGTTGGGGTTTACAGTGACAGCCTTGTCGAGCGAGAGTGAGACTCTAACCCCCAACGTTAGGATCAGTGATCCAGTGTCCTTTCCCACCATGTCACCACTGCCCCACGTGTGAGATAATAAGTAATATTCTTATTTTTAATCACAACCATATTGTGCCATCATCTACATTTACACAATGAGACAACAGAGCAGTTCTGCTCGATCCAAGGCACAACACTCATGCGCGACCCACAACAGGAGAGTACATACAGTTAGATTTGTTGAGAGACTGCCATAAATCATGTATGGGCAGTGTGTATCGTCCTACCTGTTATCCGTTAGCAAGCTGCACTGTGCAGTGTGATCTTTAGCAGTTTCCCCAGGAAGGGATCAAGCCAAAAGCTTTCTGTTTACAATGCATGTGGCAAAGTACAAACTTCGCAAAATGAGTAATAAGCATTAAAGATGTAGAATATACTAAAAACTACAACTCTACAAATAAGATCAAGGCATGAGAGCCACTGAAAGGCGTAACACTGCACATGTTGGGGATAAGAAGAGGGTTTAAATCCACCGATAGGCCCTATGAGTGCTGCCCACTCTGGGAAGCGCATTCTATCGGTGAATCAGACGTGACGTTGTGACGTTACCAATCCCTCACAGACGTGGGTGAAGACTCCTTGTTCAGAAGGGAGCCAGTAATAGCACCTGAAGTAAAACAGGCCATTATTTAAAGTGTCATATTCTAAACTACCTTGAGTGGGGCCGGTGGTGTAGTGCCGGGCTCATGATCAGGAGGTTGTGTGTTCGAATCCCAGTTAGACCCCTGCTGTGCTAAGACCCCTGAGCAAGGTCTTAACCACAAGTGTGCCTCTGTTCACCCAGCAGTATAAATGGGTACCAGTAAAATATACTGGGAACGGAACCTGTGCTGGACTATCGTCCCATCCAGGAGGAGTTGTACTCCTCGTCGCTTCATGCTACAGAAACCGAGGATAAGCACCGGCCTGATGGGCCACTGGGCTCGGGTGTAAAAAGCCCAAATTCTAAACTACCAATCACACTCTTGCAGATCACACTGTTGCCATGTAGACACATGCATCAACTTTGTAATTGTGTCATTGGACATGTTCTGGACACTAGTGAAGAGAAGAGCTGAGCTGGCAACTGATCACCACGTGGTAGTGAGCTGGATCTGATGGTGGGGGAGACATCCCTCCTGGGAAACCCAAGTACTGTATGTAGTTAAGGTCTCCTGGGACGTTTGATGAAGTCTCATGTCAGCCTTTAACTCCCACCTCCGACAGAACTACCCCCACATCCTAAAGGAGGCCAGCGACATAGAGTCCAAAGGGACCAATTGATTTTTTTTGTGCAGGTTGGACTCCACTAAGGCTGTTCTTTAGCACCAATTCTGTTCATAATTTTTATTGATGGAATTTTTACATGTTGAGGGGTTCTGCTTTGGTGGCCACACGCTCTGCTTTTTGCAGATGATGGTTTCCTTTTGGCTTCATCAAACCTCAACTCTCATTTCAGCTCTCATTGGAGAGATTTGCAGTTGAGTGCGAAGCAGCCAGGATGAGAATCAGAACTTCCAAGTCTGAGGCTTTGGTTCTCAGTTGGAAAAGGGTGGAATGCACCCTCCGGGTCTGAAATGAGGTTCTGTCCCAAGTGGAGTCACAAGTGTCTCAGGTTCTTGTTTACGATTGAGAGAAGGATGGAGCAGGAGGTCCATTGTAAATGACTCTAGAGTGTGTGTGTGTTTGTGTGTGTGTGTGTGTGTGTGTGTGTATTACCTAAAGCAAAGAAAAAGCAGTGTATTACATATGAGACCCCACTTTTCAGACAAAAATACAGTGATACCTCAGCTAACGAATTTAATCCGTCCAGAGGACGAGCTCGTAAGGCAAAAAGTTTGTTAGATGAAACAATTATTCCCATAAGAAATAACAGAAAACCAATGAATCCATTCCAACCCCCTCCCAAACTCATATAACCTGACACAAACACGGATATTTTACCGAATATATTAAAGATAAACCTGTAAAAATAATACGTATTTCATAATAACAATAATAATAATAATAATAATACATGTGCATTAATAGGATTAATAATAAATAATAAAACAAGAATAAACAATAAGTCAATAAACACTACAGTAAGTGCGTGTGCCTTTTGCCCCGTAACGTATTTTCCTCAGCGGTTATGAACAACGA
>CM045736.1:58371395-58401395 GCA_024760905.1 Plotosus lineatus | reverse complement strand
TTTATTTACATGCTACGCATGTTTTCTGAATCAATGTTTAATTGTTATACATGTACAGTACGTAAACGGAGGGGGGGGGTGATCGTACTTAGCAGATTTCGATGGTCGCGTGGAGATCTCGGTCCCAAATAACTGTGGAAAGTGAGAAATCCCTGTAATAATAATAATAATAATAATATTAATAATAATAATAAGCAATAATTTTAACTTTTATATGATTTGGAGAATGAAAGACTTTGAAACACCCTGTGAGCCTGAATAATTCTCAATATCATCCAAAAGCTGAATTCTGTAATGGCTTTAATATTTACTCAAAATATTAGTAGAGACTGCTATGCGTGATCGTTATCATTGCCACTCGGTGGAACTTGGTGATTGAAAAGGGAAGGCGACCTTGCTGACACAGCAGAGGGGAAGGCGAGCTGATGCTTATGGCAGTTACAGTAGTTATTTTAGCGGTGTTTACTCACACTTATTCAGTAAAGTGGACTGCACTGTCTGAATGCATCGTTTTCTTCACAATACAAACTGTCACTTTACTATTGTGGCGAGTTAGCATCAGTGACTTACTATACAGTTAGCGCTGTTTGAGATCATCCTAGGCATGAAAAGCAAAATGGTGAGTACCGCAAACATAACAATCAGGATAAATTATAATTGATTAATGTTTTGTCTCGAAAAAGTCAATAAAATTATATCACTAACCACCGAAAATCTTTGTTCCAAAATATTTCAACTTTAAAGAACACTTTTTTCAAAAATCACAACAAAATGTCCATCCTAAAACAAAGCGTGGGGAATACAACCTCAATTTGAGTTGATGCAGGCCGTAATTCACCTGCGCACGGATCTGATGAGCTTCCGCATTTTTTCCTGTGTGATGGTTCTGCACTCCTGCAACGCCACGCCCAGTTCCTGCCTGTTCTGTGGTGCTGGTACTCGATGTCCAAGCTGGTCCCACATGGGTGACAAATTCAGTGAATACACAGGCCAGGGAGGGGCAGTAACAGTCTTCTGCTGCAGTGATTTGATCACTGATCATCATGTGACGGTCAAGGCACGGTCAAGATTCCACTGCAGAACACTGTGCCTTTTTGCTGATTATTGAGCCCCCCCCCCCCCCCCCCAAACAAACTTGGGGCTGTAAAAAAGTCTAGATCCACAGCTCAAGCTCAGTGAAGTGTGTCGGTCATCTGCTACTGGAAATGAATCACTGAGGGGTCTAGGATCATTGAAATACCAGAACTCATGCTCAGATAGGATGATCCCAAAAATATTACAAATAAAATTATGTTGGTTTTCACTTACAGTGAGTAAATTTTTTATTTTCAAAATTCAGATCTTTGTTTTTAATCAGCTTTTTGCAATGTTCTGAAAGTGAGCGGTTATTTTCTCTGGGACAACGTGCAGAGGAGAGACATAGATATCAGAGAAGCTTGACTATGCCCGAAGCGGATGGCTCTACCATGTGCAAAGCACTGCGGCCCTGAGTTATAAAGTTCAGATAATTTCTCAATATGTATACTAGTGTAGTCCCATATCTCCATCTGCATGCTCAATAACAACATGCATACTGATCAAACACAATCATGTTTACAGGGCAGGGCCGCAGTGCACTGGCAGTCTGCCGCGTGGTGCACCTGATCTATCTTATGATATCTACAAGGAGCAGCATTGGCATGTGCCAGTTGTGCAGTAATTATTTAACTTGTCCACTGACACCCTTTCAAATGATCTGATGGAAAGGATTGTCTGACTGTCCGATAGAAATCATACATTGCTATAAAAAATGGAAAAGTCTTTTGAATGAATGACAATAATAATAACTACAGATACAGCAATTATTACAGTGTTCTTGTTGTTGTTGTTGATATCGATTATATTGTTATCATGATAGTATGGCCGATATTCATAAAAAGGTTGATGAAGGTATGTTACAGTGGTAGATTATTTACATGCTGTCTAAACATAGAAAGATAAAAAATGGAACAGATAAAGAAGCAACTTTTTTATTTTCAAATATGATCATATGGAACATTAAATAATTAACACCAGTTAAAGAAAGAGAGAGAGAGAGAGAGAGAGAGAGAGAGATGAAATCAGGGAATCCAGTGGAAATGTTGTAATCACTGTAACCCCACTGCAGAGTTATTGCACCATTAATTGGACTTGATATAAATTCTCTATTCTCAACATTTGTTCTCTCTCTCTCTCTCTCTCTCTCTCTCTCTCTCTCTCTCTCTCTCTCTCACACACACACACTTTATCAATCTGTCTATCTACTGATCTATCCATTGATCTCTTTCCCCTCTCGATTACTCTTTCTTTTATACAGGGGATCCTCTGTGTGTGAATTAGGTGGTGGGATGACCTGTCTTGCTGGGCTTATGGTAAGTGAAAGGTGTGTGTGTGTGTGTGTGTGTGTGTGTGTGTGTGTGTGTGTGTGTGTGTGTGTGTGTGTGTGTGTGTATATGTGTATACACACACACACACACACACACACACACACACACACACACACACACACCCATCCAATCAGAAGCAACTGAGAGATTTCAGCATGGACACCCAAACATTGGCATATTGTAAGGATCGTGAAATGAGTTCAAATACACTGGCATTTCTGCCTCAGGACCCACAGAGCAATTTACTGACTCCACATGAGTATCGTTACACTCAAGCATGCACATGCATATGCATAAACACTCTTTCTCTCTCTCTCGCTCTCTCTCTCGCTCTGTCTCTTGCTCTCTCTCTCTCTCACTCACACACACACACACACACACACACACACACACACACACACACACACACACACACACACAAAATGGTGACCTCTGAGTGCCTTTCCAGTGGAAGATGCTGAAGAGTTAATCGATCCTGTGTTAGTAATACTGGCTTCTGTGTGTCATGTTCATTCAGTGCCTCTGTGATTTTCCTCTTCCATATCCTGGGATTCCTTCCTTACCATCCCTTGTTCGTCTGTCCCTCATATGCTCTGTTCTTCTCGCATGGTTGGCTGAGAGCCCTGGGGCTGTGGTGCCTGTGTGGCCAGCTGTTCATGCAAGCTCCTTTGACTTGTTCATTCTCTTCATTGTGAAAGAAAGACAGAGCAAAATGTTCAGGGAAACAGCTC
The DNA here is from genome assembly GCA_024760905.1 of Plotosus lineatus. NCBI lineage: Eukaryota > Metazoa > Chordata > Actinopteri > Siluriformes > Plotosidae > Plotosus > Plotosus lineatus. The sequence goes on along the minus strand of CM045736.1, from coordinate 58,398,259 downwards.
GACGCAGGATTTTTCTGCTCTTCCAATTGATCTGGTTCACATTTGTAGTGAAGACCACAATTAAATTCATGCCAGTAGATGTCTCTAAGCCTGTTGTGTAGTATATTACAGTATGTGACCTTTTACTGGCATTTGAAGGATTCTGTACCTTACACATAACTAACTCAAGTTTACTTTGCGATCCCAAGACATTCTACCAAAAAAAAAAAAAAAAAAAAATGCCATCTTTCTACAAACCTACACACTTTCAGAACTACTTGGCTCCTCCCAGGACACAATTCCTGTTCAAATCTACACACACCTTCCAGATAAACACCTCCACCTGAATGAAAATGTGTTATGGATTTTAAAACATACATGGTCACAAAGGATGGGAAAAACTGTGTGAACAAAAGCAGAGGCAGCGCAGTGCAAAGTTATATGAAGGACATCAGGCAGGCCTCGTGAGCCGAGTGTGGAGTGACAGTGGAGCGCGATGGCCCCGCCTGATAAACACCACGCTGCAAATGAAAGGCTCGGTGCTCGCCATCATCTCCTGTCACAATGCAATTACCCAACAGAGTGATAGCAAGATAGAGGGCTCCCAGCCACGGGGAATGATAAAAGTATTGACTGATTTGATTGAATGATTAAAATAATGCAGACGTAAAATGAAAAAAAGAAGAAAAAAAAAAAAAAAACGGGCCAAGAGACAGGAGAGCAGGAACGAGCAGCGATGGAGGGAAACAGAACAGGGGGAGGGAACGAGGCACAAAGTGAGGGGGATTTTAGAATTCCGAGGGGTGTGTATCTGTATGTATAAGGGGGTGTTTTGTGTTTTGTTGTGTTTCAATTCCTTGTTTTTCATCACTCTTTTTTTCCTCCCCTCAGATTGCCGTTTGTGCTGATGTGAAGGAAGTGCTGCTATCTGATGGGAATGAGAAGGCCATCGAGAGTATCCTTGTACGAGCAATCTCTGTGTATTTGAGTGAGTGGGTGCACGCATGATTGTGAGGACGTTTCAATTTTCTTTTATCATGCACCTGTTCTTTATTTAGGAAATGCAAACGCATTGAGCTCAGACAGAATAGGTTTGTGTGGATTGTTTAGTGCAGGGTGACTCTTGCATCTTCTTCAGTTGGGATGAGCAAGATGTTTTACATACTTCACCATAGCCCGAGTCATTTCCAGGGACTCGGAGCGGAGCTCTAGGCAAAACGGGATTGGGTGGCCCTCTTTGACCCTTCAAGACACAACCCCCACACCCTCCCCCTCCCCTTCAGAGATAGCATTATATGTACTGGACACCTCAATCAAGTGGCTAAGTGTGTACGTATTCATGCACACTAAGGTCCACCTTTTATTTTTCATTCGTGGTCATTTCCCACTGGCCAAAAAATAAATAAATTTCCCACTGGCCAAAAAAACCCCAAAAAACAGAAAACTGGAACTGCTTTTCCACCCAAAGCCTAATACAAAGGTATAATTTTTTTGTTTTCTTTTCTTTTTCTTTTCTTTTTTTTCTTTTTTTTCTTTTCACCACTTCAATATATGTCCAGTGTTTAATTGCCTCTGTTGAATGAGGCTAGTGTGACCGAACCTTGAAGATTGGTCAATATCATTCACATGCAACCTCTGAGTAATGAAAAGGAAAATGAAGGGTCAGTTGGTGCCCTTTGTGCAGTAAAATTAAATGTTCACGCAGGAAAGCTTGATGACCAAATAGGAATCCACTATGTTTTGGACAGGGGCATTTGGGACTCCCGTGGCTATTTCCGGTGGTTCCGCTATTGCTGAAGATTTCCCCAAATGGACGCCTTACTGCGTCTCCGGATCACTGTTGCTTGTTTAATTAGTTTAATATTAAGCTACGTCAAAGAATGCTGGGGAAATAAACCCTTCACTGAAATACACACATACAGTTTTTTTAGCAGTGAAACTGTTCACCCGGCAACATTTCTGCAAAAACTCAAACTTTCAAAATGGTGCCTGATACGCGTGAGAATGTTCCAATAGTGGAAATTGTCGAAAACAGTTGAGGACGTCCCAAATGAAGCAGTGATGTTTTATTTTATTTTTCAAACCACAAACAGTTTACATTTGATTCTTAAGAGGAGAATTTTATACTGGTTACTCGCACAGCTTATCCGCAGTTAGATCCTCATTCTTTTGATTTTTTTTCCCTCTTAACGATGCTATCAGAGCACACCGAAATTATGATTATTTTGCTTTTACAGTCATCACTATGACAGTGACTCTTAAGTTAGAAAATGAACTGGAACCAAAAGCCAAATATTTGTTGAATCCTGTTTGGACTAGTTGTGTTTCATCTTAGGTCTCATCCTTCTCTTCCATTTTCTTTCTCCTACCAGAACATAGTCCATAAAAGCCACCAAGACAATGACAAATATGTCAAAATTACAGTCTTCGTTAATACAAAAGCCTGTGCTGTGATGACAGTGGGTCTTTATTGAATCTCTGAACTTGGCAAACAATAGCAGTGACACGAAATCGCACACTGAGACTCCATTGAGAGGAGAGATTTGTTTAAAAGAAAGGAGTCCAAATGAAGGGGAAGTGTAGTGAGATGGATAATCAGAAAAGACATGCTTGCAACAGTCAGAGCTCCTGCCTAAGCCATTTCTTCTTCTAACGGGAGAAAAGGCTGCCGGTGGGTTGATTGAGCATTAATTGGCAGTGCTTTGTGCAGGAGATGTTTCTGCCATAATAGAGCACTGATAGATCTGATGATATGATTGGAGCCAGAACAATGTCGCTTGTCCCTGGATCATAAAAATAACATTCTCCTGTGTACATTCTCAGGCATTTTTTTTCAGAAGGCAGAAATTGAGGGGACCCAAATATTCCAGACTGCAGTTCTTTTAGTTTATAATGGATGTTGATGTAATTCCTGAGCCCCTACAAATCAAATCGGGTCAAAGTCAGATATTTTCAAATGAGAGACAGATCTTCAGAAGCCTATATTAAGTAAAATGCTTGTTGGGTAAAGTTGTACCCTAGGCGGCACGGTGGTGTAGTGATTAGCATGTCTGCCTCACAGCAAGAAGGTCCTGGGTTCGATTCCCAGCCTGGGTGTTTCTGTGTGGAGTTTGCATGTTCTCCCCATGTTTGAGTGGCTTTTCTCCAGGTACTCCAGTTTTCTCCCACAGTCCAAAAACATGGCACAGTAGGCTAATTGGCTGTTCCAAATTGCTCCTAGGTATGAATGTGAGCATGATTGTTTGTGTTATTGTCGGCCCTCCGATGGCCTGGTGAGCTGTCCAGGGTGTACCCATCCCTCACCCAGAGATGGCTGAGATGGGCACCAGCCTCCCCACGACAGAAAATGAATCCTAATTACATTTATCAAGATAAAGTGACCTTGCTTTGCACTGGTGCCTTATTTTACCACCTTTGACTAATTCTATGGTGTCCGAATGAAGGCCACACATTTGTTTGAGCTTGATGAAGAAATATAGGGGTGGGATGTAATGAAGGGATATATACTTTTTTCATCTGGTCATTGATAAGCATTCTCTTTCTGTCATGGTTAAATCAAGCCCTTACTTTTCCAAATACCTTGCATTTTCTGACTGGATATCTCTAGCACTGTTACTACTCTCTGTCAGAAGCTGCCTTTTGCTAAATAATGTCCCCAAATGGGTATGATTGTATGAGAAATAATAGAAGATCAGGTACATGAGCCAGACTACTTTATCCTTTATTGATTGTGCTGGAATGTTTAAAATACTACACTGGCAGTGAATACTATTTGCTTTTGGAAATGTGTATTACAGCTCTGTTACACTACTTATTTTCACTTGCTTTGTTTGCTCCTCTTCAATGCTGATATCAGTGGTTCTTACGTGGTGACCCCTGATTTATAATCCCTTGTTGGTACTGACAAGATGAAATAAAATTGTGCAATAAACAATGTTTGCTTTTGGATTGCATAGGGAGAGTATTCCACTTAAGCACTTTCTCTTGATGTATTTATTGTAACAGCATATACAATGTATAATAACAAACATCCATATCAATGTCATATTGAGAATGAAGCCACCCAAACGTTATTGGATCGCAAGTGATCTTTGTTGATTAATCTGTGGGTTAAAGAGGTCTAACAAGCTGGATAGTGACATATGGCCTAGAGTCACTAAGTCTAAATATACACGAGGCCCAGTAAATGTACATGCCCAGTAAATTTACAAAGTGTGTGTGTGTGTGTGTGTGTGTGTGTGTGTGTGTGTGTGTGTGTGTGTGTGTGTGTGTGTGTTTGTGTGTCCTGAAAATAACAGCCAAAAGGGAAAAAAGAATACAGTGTACATATTTCATTACGTGGCTACCAACTATATGGCAGATTTACAGTGGTACCTTGATTTAGGAAAGTAATCCATTCCGAGGGCGAGCTCGTAAGTCAAAATGTTTGTTAGATAAAACAAAAATTTCCATAGGAATTAACAGAACACCAATTAATTTGTTCCATCCCCCTCCCAAACTCATATAACCTGACACAAACACGTGTATTTGACCTATATTAAAGATAAACATGTAAAAACAATAAATATTTAATAATAATAATAATAGTAGATGTACATTCTTCCTTTCATTCTTGCCGATACCTTCTGATCACACATCACACCGGACACTTTTCTCCAACTGTTCCAACCTGCCTGCACACGCTTCTTCGCCTCTTTTCCACACTCTCCATTGCTCTGGATTGTTGAGCCTAAGTACTTAAAATCTTCCACCTTCCTTATCTCTGCTCCCTGTAACCTCACTGTTCCTCTTGTGTCCTTGTCGTTCACACACATGTATTCCATTTTACTGAGGCTAAACTTCATTCCTCTCCTTTCCAGAGCATACATCCACCTTTCTAGATTTTCCAGCACTTGTTCTATGCTCACACTACAGATCACAATGTCATCTGCAAATATCATAGTCCATATGGAATCTTGTCTAACCTCGTTTGTCAGCCTGTCCATCACCATAGCAAACAAGAAGGGGCTCATAGCTGACCCATGATGCAGTCCCACCAACACATTGAATTCCTCGGTCACACCAACAGCACACCTCACGACTGTTTTACATCTATCATACATGTCCTGCACCACTCTAACATACTTCTCTGCCACTCCAGACTTCTTTATGCAATACCACAGTTCCTCTCTTGGCACCTTGTCATATGCTTTCTCCAGATCCACAAAGGCACAATGCAGCTACCTCTGACCTTCTCTGTACTTCTCTATTAACATCCTCAAAGCAAACACTGCATCTGTGGTGCTCTTTCTTGGCATAAAACCAAACTATTGTTCACAAATGCTGACCTCTTCCCTTAGTCTAGCTTCCACTATTCTTTCCCATGCCTTCATTGTATGGCTCATCAACTTTATCCCTCTGTAGTTGCCACAACACTGCACGTCTCCCTTGTTCTTAAAAATGGGCACTAGCACACTTCTCCTCCATTTCTCCGGCGTCCTCTCACTCACTAAGACCTTGTTGAATGTTCTTGTCAGAAAATCTACTGGTACCTCTCCTAAACACTTCCATAACTCCATCAGTATGTCATCACGACCAAATGCCTTTCCACTCTTCATCCTCTTCAATGCCCACCTCGCTTCACCCTTACTAATCTTTGCTACTTCCTGGTCCTCAACAGTCACCTCTTCTACTCTTTCTCTCTCATTTTCCTTATTCATCAGGTCTTCAAAGTACTCTTTCCATCTTCCCAGCACACTTCTGTCATCAGTCAACACATTTCCCACTCTGTCCTTAATCACTCTAACTTGCTGTACGTCTTTCCAATCTCTATTTCTCTGCTGTTCCAACCTGTATAAATCATCCACCACTTTGTCTTCCGCTCTGCCTTTGTCTTCTTCACCTTCCTCACAATCAGCTTCATCCTGCACACCACCATCCGATGCTGTTTGGTAACACTCTCACCCACTACTACTTTACAGTCACTGACGTCCTCAAATTACATTGCCTACACAAGATTAGTAAGGGTGCTGGATCGCTGATCCAAAGGTTGGGGGTTCGAGTCCCACTCTCCACACGGCTAACTGGGTTATCAAAGGCGGGCCATGTCTCTCACTGTCTATGGTGAGAGGCATGTAAAAGAACCATTGCTGACTTTCGTAAAGAGTAGGCTGCAAAGTCGTCAGCGTGTTTCTGTCCCTTGCTAAAAAGGGTTGTGACAGGAAGGGCATCCGACGTAAAAACCTCTGCCAAATCAAAACGTGCGAATCAGATGATTCGCTGTGGTGACTCCTGAGTAAAAGGGAAAAAGCCGAAAGGAAGACAGACACAAGATGTAGTCTACCTGTGTGCTCCTACCTCCGCTTTTATAAGTCACCCTATGCTCCTGTCTCTTCTGGAAGAAAGTATTCACCACGACCATTTCCATCCTTTTTGCAAAATCTATCAACATCTGTCCTCGATATCAAACCTGCCCATCACTTCCTCGTCCCCTCTGTTGCCTGCACCAACATGTCCATTGAAAGTCTGCACCAATGACCCTCTTTCACCTCTGGGGGTACTCTGCATCACTTCATCTAACTCACTCCAGAATCTCTCCTTCTCTTCTAGCTCACATCCTGTCTGCGGGGCACAAGCACTAACAACATTGAACATCACCCCTTCAATTTCTAACTTGAGACTCATCACTCTGTCTGACACTCTTTTCACTGCTACAGCATTCCTGACAAACCCTTCCTTCAAGATGACTCCTACTCCATTTCTCTTCCCATCCATACCATGATAAAACAGCTTAAACCCTGCTCTTCTGCTTCTTTCCACCTGGTCTCCTGAACACACAGTATGTCCACCTTCCTCCTCTGCATCATGTCAGCCAGCTGCCTCTCCTCTTCTCTTTCTGCCTATGGCCACGCCTCCCGCCCCGCCTTCTTTGACCAACAGTAGTCCAATTTCCACCAGCACCCTGTTGATTAACAGTACTGATGGCGGTCATTGTTAACCTAAGCCTTGACCGATCCAGTATGAAATTCGTTTTTATGATTCGCATGTTAATTTTTTTTGGCACAAATTTTACGTCGGATGCTTTTCTTGACGCAATCCTCTGCATTTATCCGGGCTTGGGACCAGCGTGAGGATGAACACTGGCTTATGCCCCCCCATGGCTGCATTAGTACATGTACATTAACAGTAATAATAAATAATAATAAAACAAGAATAAACAATAAGTCAACAAGGGGCAGTGGTGGTCTAGTGGTATAGGGCTCTGGATCGCTGATCATAAGGTTGGCGGTTCAAGTCCCACTCTCCACAAGGTTGCCCCCCCCCCCCCCAGTGCAGCTAACTGGGTTATCAAAGGCAGGCTATGTCTCTCACTCTCTATGGTGAGAGGCATGTAAAAGAACCATTGCTGACTTTCGTAAAGAGACGGCTGCAAAGTTGTCAGTGTGTTTCTGTCCCTTGCTAAAGTATAAAGGGAAGTAAACCTATGCCAAATCAAACCTGCTATTCATTCACTGTGGCGACCCCTGAAAAAGGGAGAAAGCTGAAAGGAAATCTCTCTCAAACAATAAGTCAAGTAGCCTTTCCAATCATCGACTGCGGCAAAGATGCCATGTGTGCGAGAAGATGTCACATGGGCAGACATGAGGTGGTGCATAACAGAGAAGGAGGTGGAGAAAGAGAATTTTGTGCATGTGCATGTTACGAATGCCAAAGAGGAAAGGCTCATGGTGAGCTTCCACAAGGCCAGTGCTTCACAAATAGTGGGGCATGCCCAGTGTGATGCCAGGGGGTGGCGGCACGCATAACCCTGGGGAACATGCTTTTTTGCCATACTTTACTAGAATTAAGTGTAATTGCACATCTTCAACAGTAGGTGGCAGTGACGCTCTGACTGTGTTCCTTATGGTGTAGGGAAAAAGCACTGAGCAAACGATATGAAGTGCAGTCAACACGATTTATAGTCGCATGCGGGGCGCTGGACGAATACACATGGACGAATATGAGGGAGGCTAATAGGCCCGGAAAAGCCATTTCCCCAGTAGAGCTCGTAAATCAAAATTTTGCTGGTTGGATGGGGCAGATTTTTGGTGAGATCGAAGCTCATATCATGGAAACATTATAAAAGACACTCGTAAGTCAAGGGACAGCTGTAGTTGGGTTTATGTTTGTTTGTGGTTCCCTGAACTGTGAAGTGTTTCTGCTGGAGTAAAGCATCACTGTATACTTTGTTGTATGAATTGAAAAGACGACGACATTCAGAAAGATAATATTCCATGGGCAATGTGAAGTACTTCACCCTTCCTTGATGCTGGTGCTGTTCTCTACTGTTTTCTGTGGGTTGCTCAACCACTCAAACGAGTGCTGTAGCTAACCTAGCCTTGAACTGTTGAAATCACTGAAAATGTGCCATGAAGTGATGAACATTTACTCTGTAGAACAAAAGAGATCAAGAAAATATTTTGTGTTTACTCATCTCCATGGCATGCTTTGTGTTCTCTCTACGAGGAACATAATAAAAATTGAATAATAGTGGAGCTCCTGGAAGATGCTTTTACATTTCGGTAGTTGTAGGTTGCTGTCCTGAGTTTGATTTTTCGTCTCCTTTGCCTTCACCAGCTGATTTCCGCTTTCACTTTGTTTCACCTGTCTTTTTAGATTAATGAGTTCATGTTCTGTCAAGATTCTGATTTCAACATTAATTTACCTGTATGTTTCTCTTCCTATCTGACTGTGTATTCTTTTGTCTGCGAGTCCAAGTGGTGGTCTGTAAGCCTTTATTTTTGGGTCTCAGTTTTGATATTTTTCTGGTTTTTGTTTCTTTTTGCCCTCTATCTGTTATACAAGTCAGTAATGCATCACACTGAATCAGCATCACCTCAATGATGCATAAGCCTTATTGGGTTTCATGGGGTTGGCATACATGGACATGGGATGGACACAGATCAGCCTTCCAAGCCAAGTTTGATGACTATGTCGCTCTGTTAAGGAACGCCACTGTCAGGATCAGTAATACATTAATAGGCTTACAAATAGGAGTTGAACATGAACTGGCCCACTTTGAATTCTCTGTGCATTCAGATCCTACAAGACAGAGAAAGCAACAAAAGTAATGAATGTGAGTTATAACTTAAATGTACACCAGTAATACAATTTACAAAGAGCACAAACTTGTGTAGGCGATGTAATTTGAAGGAAGTCAGTGACTGCAAAGTAGTAGTGGGTGAGAGTGTTGCCAAACAGCATAGGATGGTAGTGTGCAGAATGACGCTGATGGTAAGAAAGGTGAAGAAGGCAAAGGCAGAGCAGAAGACAAAGTGGTGGAAGCTGAAAAAGGAAGAGTGTCATGTTGTCTTCAAGGAGGAGTTGAAACAGGCTTTGAGTGGTCAAGAAGTGCTTCCAGATGACTGGACAACTTCAGCTAATGTGATCAGGGAGACAGGTAGGAGAGTACTTGGTGTGTCCTCTGGAAGGAGAGGAGATGAGGAGACTTGGTGGTGGAATGAGGAAGTGCAGGAGTGTGTACAAAGGAAATGGTTAGCTAAGAAGAAATGGGACATAGAGAGGACCGAAGAGAGTAAACAGGAGTACAGGGAGACACAGCGTAAGGTGAAAGTAGCAGTGTCAAAGGCCAGAGGGCGTATGATGACTTGTATGCTAGGTTGGACAGTAAGGAGGGAGAAAATTATTTATACAAGTTGGCACAGCAGAGAAATAGAGATGGGAAGGATGTGCAGCAAGTTAGAGTGATTAAGGACAGAGTGGGAAACATATTGACTGATAACAGAAGTGTGCTGGGAAGATGGAAAGAGTACTTTGAAGAGCTGATGAATGAGGAAAATGAGAGAGAAAAAAAGAGTAGAAGAGGTGACCATTGAGGACCAGGAAGTAGCAAAGATTAGTAAGCGTGAAGTCAGGAGGGCATTGAAGAATGGAAAGGCAGTTGGTCCTGATGACATACCGATGGAGGTATGGAAGTGTCTAGGAGAAGTAGCAGTAGATTTTCAGACAGGAATATTCAACAAGGTCTTAGAGAGTGAGCAGATGCCGGAGGAATGGAGGAGAAGTGTGCTGGTGCCCATTTTTAAGAACTAGGGAGACGTGCAGCGTTGTGGCAACTACAGAGGGATAAAGTTGATGAGCCATACGATGAAGTTATGTGAAAGAATAGTGGAAGCTAGACTAAGGGCAGAGGTCAGCATTTGTGAACAACAGTTTGGTTTCATGGCAAGAAAGAGCACCACAGATGCAGTGTTTGCTTTGAGGATGCTAATTGTTAATAGAGAAGTACAGAGAAGGGCAGAGGGAGCTGCATTGTGTTTTTGTGGATCTGGAGAAAGCATATGACAGGGTGCCAAGAGAGAAACTGTGGTATTGCATGAGGAAGTCTGGAGTGGCAGAGAAGTATGTTAGAGTGGTGCAGGACATGTATGAAAGATGTAAGACAGTGGTGAGGTGTGCTGTCGGTGTGACAGAAGAGTTGAAGGTGGAGTTAGGACTGCATCAAGGGTCATCTCTGAGCCCCTTATTTTTTGCTATGGTAAAGACAGGAGGCAGAGCTGGAGGTAGCAGAGATGAAAATGTTGGGGTTCTCTTTGGGAGTCACGAGGATGGATAGGATCAGGAATGAGTACATCAGTGGGACAGCACATGTAAGAGGTTTTGGAGACAACGTCAGAGAGGCTAGATTGAGATGGTTTGGACATGTACAGAGGAGGGATGGTGAGTATATTGGTAGTAGGATGCTGAGGTTGGAACTACTAGGCCTAGAGGAAGACGAAAGAGAAGATTTATGGATGTGGTGAAGGAGGACATGAAGGTAGTTGGAGTAAGAGTAGAAGATGCAGAGGATAGGGTGAGATGGAGGCAGATGATTTGCTGTGGCGACCCCTGAAGTGAAAAGCCGAAAGGAAAAGAAGAAGAAGAACGCACAAACTTGAAACTCATCCACAGACAGATAGAAAAAGATAAACATAATTCCATTATTTTTTCTTTCTCAACATTTTCATGAGATTCAAGTTATTTCTTGCTCCTTCAGTATATGGCCCTTGTGCACAGAACTGCTTGACAAATCCATCCATCCATTATATGTACCGGTTATCCGTCTGGGCCGTGGGTTTGTAGAGCCAACCATACCATAAAGCCATATCGCTGCTGTATTTCTGTGCAAATATTAGAAAAGCTTTTATTTCTATGAATAAATAAATAAAAATAACGTGATAATGGGCAGTGGTGGCCTGGTGGTAAAGGCGCTGGATCACTGATCCCAAGGTTAGGGGTTCCAGCCCCACTCTCAACAGCACGTCACTGTACCTCCAGTGCACTAACTGGGTTATCAAAGGCCGGCCATGTCTCTCACTGTCTGTGGTGTGAGGTTCATGTAAAAGAACAATTGCTGACTTTCGACAAGAGGAGCTGCAAAGCCATAAGTGTATTTCTGCCCTGCGATGGCCTGGCGAGGTGTCCAGGGTGTACTCTGCTCTCACCACCAAATGGCTGAGATGGGTGATAGCCTCCCCATGACCCTAATTATGATTAAGTGGTTCAGAAAATGAATGAATGAATGAATGAATGAATAATTGGATGATATAATGAGACTCGCAAATAGAAAGGAAAAAAACGTAAAGTAAGGCATAGACCACTCCCACTTACTGTTTAAACCCATTCATTCATTGTCTGAACCGCTTAATCCTAATTAGGGTAACGAGGAGGCTGGTACCCATTTCAGCCAACTTTGGGCAAGGGCAGGGTACACATTGGACAGCTCGCCAGGCCATCGCAGGGCCAACACTCACACAATTGTTCACATTCACACTCATGCCTAGGGGAGATTTGGAACAGCCAATTAACCTTCTGTGCATGTGTTTGGACTGTGGGAGGAAACCGGAGTTTCTGGAGGAAACCCACGCAAGCACAAGGAGAACATGGAAACTTCATACAGAAACACTCGAGCTGGGAATCGAGCCCAGGCCGTCTTGCTGTGAGGCGGACGTGCGAACCACTTTGCCATCTGTTTAAATATAAAAATAGATAGGAATTTTTTGAAGCACTGAACTGGATAGATACAGTTTTTACCCATGCTGACACTGTCAGTGGTCCATAGAACTAATCCGTGTATGTGATATTTGCATTAAGTAGATGGAGTTTGGGGTTTTTTTGGTTACGCGTCGCCTAAAAAAATAAGAGTAGTTTCAAGTCTGTGTCTACATGTGTGGATGCCAATGTGAGACACAGCACTTCTGACCTCTTCCCCGGTGGGCTTCTCCTGATGAGATTACACTGTAAGTTCTATTCTATCTCCTTAACGGCTGATCGCACCCGTGTGACACACTTCCCCTGCTTCTCTTGGCCTGCTCAACACCGGTGACACAGCCTCCAAACCGCACTCCCGGCTATAGATTCGATATGCTAATGCTGCTTGGTGCACAGTGAGAGTGATGGGAACTGAAGAGGCGAAATCCTAATTGAATTAGCTTAAACCTGTCGGTCTGGTCTGTTAATAGATGGGTTGTCATTAATCCTGCTGTACAGAACACAGGGTAGAGACCCATTTGGGTAGTGACGACACGGTTAAAGCCCTTTTATTCATTGTTTTTGAGAAATTTTGCTTTCTATTGCACTTATCGGAGTAGAGCAGAAGTGAGATTGAAGCCAAGGGCCAAGAAAGATTTAACAACATGCAAGGTGAAAAAATACATTATTAATCACGTTACTATTGACAATTAATTATTCATAGGCTGGCCATGATAACCGATGAATGCACAAGTTCATAGGAGATGGCGATCTTTTGTGGAGAAGACAGCATTTGCCTTAAACCTTATTCCAGATGTTCGTAGGGTTATCGAGAGGAATAGACGGGCCGGACTGTTCACCTGCGCCGATGTCTCCAGCAGGTGAGCTCTCGCAGACATAGTTTCAGTTAGACACTGATGTAAATTTCACACTTATCCTCTGTGACTGATCCAAAAACAATTTTATTTGTTTTTAATAAGCTAATAATGCAATACTGTATTTTTCAGTCCATTGAATGCATATATATACATATATACACACACACACACACACACACACACACACACACATACACACAGTACCTCACCTTACCTCACCTTACGAAATTAATCCGTTCCAGAAGTGGTTTCGTAACCTGGATTGTTGAACCGCATTTTACATGCAAAACGCGGGATTTGTTCCAAGGTCCCCAATACTACCCCCAAACCCTTTAAAAATTATAAAAGTATACCTATTAAGGCCTTATTCTGCTTCAAATATCGTACCGATGTTAGATGGGTTTGGCCATATTCCTTTGCAATATCACTGATCCGCATGCCATGAGCCCACTTCTTCTTTTGACTCACACCGGGAATCACATGCACGTTTGTTTGTGTGTGTGTGTGTGTGTGTGTGTGTGTGTGTGTGTGTGTGTGTGTGTGTGTGTGTGTGTACGCGCGTGTGTTTGTGCCCGCGCATGTGTGTGCGCGCGCGCGCGCGTGTGTTGACCATGTCTTCTTAGCAGAGTTATAATCTTACAAATGTTTATGCAAAGTTAAAAGCCTGAGCCAAAAAATAAAGTTGCAATGAGCACACTCGAAAAACTCACAAAACAACAGTAACTTTGTCCTTTACACGAAAAGCATCATGGCTATTATGGAGATACAGTTCCGTAATAGCCAATGGGAGTGAGCTGCGTCATCCCTCCTAGCCAATGGGAGGCCAGCGGGGCGGGATGTTGGGAGATAGGCAATGGGAGAGCAACTCACACATTGAATTTTTGAGATGGTGCCTTCGTAACGTGAATTTGTTTCGTATTCAGAGACAGAAATTTCAGGAAAATGTGTTTCATAACCTGGATTTTTCGTTTATTGGGACTTTTGTAATGTGAGGTACCACAGTATATGTAATAAATGTTTTCAAAATGTTATCGTAATATTAATACACATTTGATACCTTTTTGTTTTAACTTTGATATATTTCACAGTCATAGTCCCAATAATTTGAACTTATTCTAGGCCAGTGCTTCTCAAATAATGGGGTGCGCCTTGGGGAGCGCAGTATGATGCCGGGAAGGTGCGTATAACTCTGGGAAACATGTTTTTCTGGAAGATTGTACGAGAATTATGTGTAATTGCACATCCACTCCAGTCGTTGGCAGTGGCGCTCTCATTGTCACGCTATGGTGCAGCGTTTTTTTGCGCAAGCAAACGATATGAAGTGCAGTAAACAACCCCTTAAGAAACTACACGGAAAGTTTTCTAACATGAACAAAGAGAAAGGTGGAGAGAGAGGGAGATATTAAGGCATAAATAAGTTAAATGAGTTTAAATAAGGATGTATTTTTTTTTTATTTCAGGCACATTGTTGCACTTTCAGTCTTTTCTGTTTACAGATTAAAAAACAATGTTTTTCTTTATTGTAAGTTGAACTATATTTCTTTCGTTTTTATTTTTAATGTTAATAAATATACAATGTTATGCAGGGGTGTACTAATAACAATTTAATAGACAAACAGTGATTATTTTACAATTCATACTCTGCAAGTCCATGGGACTCCCTTGTCAAAAAAGTGTGAGTCCCATGATGCATGCAATATGTCGTGAAACATAATCTGAAAAAATTCTTTATCAAAACTGAAAGTGCATATGACAACAATAACCATAATTTACATTTAACGCCTTTATTTCACAATTGACAAAGTGTACTCCATGCATGTTGACAGTTGTATGTATTAAATTGAAAAAATATATATATGAAAAGTTCATAGATACACATATAAAATATAAAGGTAAATTAATCTTTGAGTTCATACAGTCTCCTCTGTTTGGTTTCCTTCCAAACATTCGGTGCTTTTTCAAAATCTACACTTGCTGCCAACTGCACAGTCATAAGTTTGTGTTGTGTTTGGACTTGCAGCCTGTTTCTTTTTTTTGTGAGGATTTTGTTTTGTGTTGAGAATCCCCTCTCACATCCTGCTGTGTGCACTGCTGATGTCAAGGCAAGTTGTGCTAATCTGATCAGATTTGGAAACTCTGCCTTATGATACTGGTTGATCAGGCCCCATAGATGGCTCAGCTTGTCTCTTGGGTATCTTTCTGCAAGAACCACCTTCTTCAATAGTCTCCACTCTTTCTTTGTTGCTGCTGGTGAGATGATTGCTTCAGATGTCTTTGACTTACTGCTGTCATCATCCTCCACCCATGATGAAGTCTTTGAAGAGCCAAAATTTGTGCACAGCATTTCAATTTCATCTTTGCCATACTCTTCAACATCTTTGGTTTGGAAGAAAGACAGTGGTCTCATCCCCAGAACAGAGAAGGCATGGAGGATACTATCTTGAGGGAAGCGCTTTTTAATGTTTCCAATCACTTCGTCAATAAAGTCATTGATGGTTTTGTTCAGTGTGAATGGTGATTTGGAGAGATTATGATATTCTTTGAACACACCATCCACCATATCTTCTTTCAGCTTCATTAGGTCACTGATGCACTGTTCCAGTTTCACCCCAACTAGCGCTACATCTATGTTCTCTGTCTGGAAAAACTGAGAAAGAGCAGTAATGGGTGCCATAGCATCCATCATAACATAAGTCAGTGCAACAAATTTCTCTGTTGCAATTTTTCTTCTAAGTGGATCCTTTGTGTAGTCAATATCCCTGAAATAAATCAGCAAACTCTCAAGAGTCCTATAGACTGATGTGAGAGCATTAAAGTAGCTCAACCATCTAACAGAATGTACTTCCTTGATCTTGAGCACAGGATCATCAATGATCATTTGGATGACCTGCAAGGATGATTGTCTTTTACTGCTTCCTTTGAAATAGTAGAAGAGATCTGTCAGTGTTTCTTGGTGTTTTTTTTAATGCCGGGATATTTTCAGCAGCTTGAGAGGTGCAGAGAGCAATTTTATGTGCGATGCAGTGTACGTTGATCATGTGGGGGCTATCTCTCTTCAGAATTGCAGCAACGCCATTTTTGTGGCCAGTCCTGACTGATGCACCATCGCTCCCAAAGCTCATAACCTTATCCATTGGAACAATTCTTGCCTCAAGTTCTTTCTTTATGGATGTGGCAATTCCTATTCCAGTTGAATCTGTACATTCCACATTTGAGATGTAGTGAGTGGAAGGTTGCATGGCATCGTCGAGGATTTGTGCATACAGAACGAGACGTTTGGTATTTGATGAGTCTGTAGATTCATCTGCTAGAATAGTCATCACAGGGGAATTTTGTAATAGCATTTGTTTTTCATCCTCGATTACTTTAGCTATGCTATCCAACAAATCATGGGCAGTGAAATAAGAGTCGTAGTTCAGTTTGTATTTCTTCAAAATATCCAGGTCAGAAACACCAAGTTCATGCATTAAGTGAATCATGCTGCTGAATTTACTGAATGGAAAATCCTCCACAGACATCCGGTGAATAATTTTTAACAACGCAGTAACGACTTTATCTTTCGTTTCCGACGCCTTGTACTCGATTTTTCTCTTGTTATTGCGTAATGTAGGAATTTCCAGTGCGAGTTTATGTCCTGGGATCTGCACGTGTCTATCCAGGGTGCTTTTTTGGAAATTTGTGCATTTTGCTGCTTGAATCATACCATTAACTTGTTTGTTGTCCGTGCATGCCGAACAATACATAAAATCTCCTTCCTCGTCGTATTGCAACCACGCGAACAATCCCAGCCAATGCTTCTGAAATGTCCGAACTTTACTACGTTTCACTTCAGGTTCGTCCGTTTTATCCGAAGCCCTTCGCTTGTTATTTACACTGCTTTTGACAGAGAAAAAACTATCCAGGTTTTGTTGCTTTTTCTGAGACATAACTTTGGAATATTCGGCCTTATTATACTTATTAAATTTAATACTTTTTTTATACTTATTTAATTAATACTTATTAAATCGTCTGCTTACCACGAGGTGAAGGTCGCTCTCGTCTCGCGAGAAAAATTTCGTCTGCTATCAGCCGGTCTCGTCACGCGAGGTTTAGTCGCGAGATCAAAACAAAGATTCCCACGATTGTCAAGCGCAGCGAACGGCGATGTTTATGTTATTAATAATTTGTCTGCCGTGTAATTTTTTTTGCCATCGGGAGAAAATTGCTTGCGTCCCAAAAACGCACATTGTTTGATACTGTGCGTCTGGAGGAAAAATCGTGCGTCTAGGACGCCGGACGCAAAGGTAACGAGATGACTGGACAAATAATACTATTTATAGTCACTCACGGGCTATGGGGGGGAGGGGTGTGTGAATTTTTTTTTTTTCTTCCTAGAGGGTGCATCACAGAAAATAATTGAAAAGCACTGCTCTAGGCACATGCACTTGTATAAACAATAATAAGCTTTCACTACTACTACTACTACTACTACTACTACTACTACCACCACCACTTTTACTGCTACCACTACTACTACTACTACTACTACTACCCTTTGGCTTGCCTTCGCCAGTCTGTTGTCAACTTCCCTATCGATCTTGGCATCTGGTGTGATGGTACAACCTAGATAAGTGAACTGGTGAGCCATCTTCAACTCAGTTTCGCCGATAAAGATGTTCATCCCGGAGAGCAGGCTGATTGAGGACCTCCATCTTCTTCAAGTTGACTTTGAGTCTGAAGAGCAGAGCAGCCCCTGCTAAGCAGGACATTAAACACTGCAGGACTATTTTTCTGTGAGCGATGAGGGCTGCGTCATCAGCGAAGAGGAGCTCACGAAACAGCCGCTCAAGAGTCTTTGAGTCCTGAGGTTGAACAGATTGCCGTCAAGATGGTAACGGATGTACACAGTGTCTTTATCGTCAAAGTCTTCAAAGGCCTGCTTAAACATTGTGCTGAAGAAGATACTGAACAAGGTCAGTGCCAGGACACAACCCTGATTCACACTGTTGACAATGGGAAAGGGTTCAGAATACTGCCTGACTTGGCCGCGCTGGTCTTCATGCAGCTGAATGATCATACTGAGGCACTTTGGGGGACAGCCAAGGCACTCCATGATCTTCCACAATCCTTTCCTGCTTACTGTGTCAAACGCTTTGGACAGGTGCACAAACGTGACATACAGTCCTTTGTTCTGCTCCCGACACTTCTCTTGTAGCTGCCTGAGGACGAATACCATTCTGTGGTGCCTCTGTTGGCTCTGAAGCCACACTGGGTTTTGGGGAAGTGATCTTCAACAATTGTAGGTACTAATCTGTTTAGGAGCACTCGAGCAAGGATTTTTCCTACGATGGAGAGCAGGATTGTCCCCGGTAGTTGGAGTAGTCTGACTTTTCTCCCTTTTTTTGTACAAGGTAATGATGACTGCATCACAGAGGTCACTCGGAAGTTTGCCCTGTTCCCAGCAACAAACAAAGAGTTCATGGAGCTTGCTGGTCCGCCATCTTTCCAGATCTCTGATGTACCACTGTCAACTGCTACTTTGCCATTTTTCAGCAGCTCTATGGCTTTAGTGAGTTCTTCCATGGAGGGTAGATCATCCAGTTCCACTTTGACTAGTTGCTGAGGAATGCGCATGATTGCTGAGTCCTGGACAACTCTGTCAGTGCTGAAGAGAGCCTGGAAGTGCTCAGACCAAACGGCTCAGGATTGAAGCCCTGTCTGTAAAGCGTGCTTGGCCATACACAGCTTTGATGGCGTCATAAAAGCCTCTATAGTTGCCGACATCCGCACAGTGCTGAGTTCTCTCTGTGAGGTTAATCCACCACTCGTTGTGGATCTCACAAAGCTTGTGCTGGAGATTGCTGCAGATGTGACGGAAGGCAGCTTTCTTCTCAGGACAAGACAGTTGAGTGAGGTGGGCCTATTTAGCTTGTCTCTTCCTTGCCAGAAGTTCCTGGATCTCCTCATTCTTTTCATCAAACCAGTCTTTGTTTTTCCTTGTGGTGAACCCCAGAACTGCTTCAGATGTCTGCAGGATGGCAATTTTTAGTTGACTCCAGAGCGTCTCAGGAGAGGGGTCTTCAGGGCAGTTGTTGTTCACAAACTTTGACTGGAAGCTTGCTTGAAAGTCAGCTTTCACTTCAATCAACTGAAGCTTGCTGAACTTGAATGTTTTCTTTGCTGGCCCCCCCTTTCTTGGTTTGGGTTTAAAATGCAACCTGAGTTTGCAGCGCACGGGGCAATGATCATTGTGGCATTCTGCACATTCTGGGCATCACTCTGGTGTGTAGGATGTCATTGAGGTCTCGCTGGCACACTAGAACATAATCTATAAAATGTTTCGACCGAGGATGCATATAAGTTGTTTTGAGACTGTCCTTTTGCTGAAAGATGGTATTGGTGATGACAAATTGCTGCTCAGTGCAAAACTTCAGCTGGAGATGTCCGTTGTTCTTGCTGTTAGCAATGCCATGTCTGCCAAATACTCCTTTCCAGGTGTAACCATCCTGGCCCACTCTGCATTGAAGTCACCAAGGATTATCACCTTGTCCTCTATAGGGGTGACAGGTTTTCCAGCTTGGAAGCGATGGTGGTTCTGACCATGAAGCCAACACCCAAGAAACGCCTTTCTGTTACAGGTTTCCCTGACCAGAAGTGGGTGTATACGGCACCATACTCATGGAGGCAGCCCACTTCTAGGAAGCAGACTTTGCTAAGGACAGCAATGTCAACATTTATCCTGGACAATTTGTCGTCTTCAAGGAGGAGTTGAAAACAGGCTTTGGGTGATCAGGAAGTGCTTCCAGATGACTGGACAACTACAGCTAATGTCATCAGGGAGACAGGAAATGAAAGTAGATCAGGAGACTTGGTGGTGTAATGAGGAAGTGCAGGAGTGTGTACAAAGGAAGAGGTTAGCTAAGAAGAAGTGGGACATTGAGAGGACAGAAGAGAGTAAACAGGAGTACAGGGAGACAGCGTAAGGCAAAGGTAGCGGTGGCAAAGGCCAAACACAGGGTGTATGATGACTTGTATGCTCGGCTGGACAGTAAGGAGGGAGAAAATGATTTATACAGGTTGGCACAGCAGAGAAATAGAGATGGGAAGGATGTGCAGCAAGTTAGAGTGATCAAGGACAGAATGGGAAACGTATTGACTGCTGACAGAAGTGTGCTGGGAAGATGGAAAGAGTACATTGAAGAGCTGATGAATGAGGAAAATGAGAGAGAAAAGAGAGTAGAAGAGGTGACTGTTGAGGACCAGGAAGTAGCAAAGATGAGTAAGGGTGAAGTGAGGAGTGCATTGAAGAGGATGAAGAGTGGAAAGGCAGTTGGTCCTGATTACATACCTGTGGAGGTATGGAAGTGTCTAGGAGAGGTAGCAGTAGATTTTCTGACAAGAACATTCAACAAGGTCTTAGAGAGTGAGCAGATGCCAGAGGAATGGAGAAGTGTGCTAGTGCCCCTTTTTAAGAACAAGGGAGACGTGCAGAGTTGGGCAACTACAGAGGGATAAAGTTGATGAGCCATACAATGAAGTTATGTGAAAGAATAGTGGAAGCTAGACTAAGGGCAGAGGTCAGCATTTGTGAACAACAGTTTGGTTTCATTCCAAGAAAGAGCACCACAGATGCAGTGTTTGCTTTGAGGATGTTAATACAGAAGTATAGAGAAGGCCAGAGAGAGCTGCATTGTGTTTTTGTGGATCTGGAGAAAGCATATGACAGGGTGCCGAGAGAGGAACTGTGGTATTGCATGAGGAAGTCTGGAGTGGCAGAGAAGTATGTTAGAGTGGTGCAGGACATGTATGAAAGATGTAAGACAGTGGTGAGGTGTGCTGTCGGTGTGACAGAAGAGTTGAAGGTGGAGGTAGGACTGCATCAAGGGTCAGCTCTGAGCCCCTTCTTGTTTGCTATGGTAATGGACAGGCTGACAGACGAGGTGAGTCAAGAATTCCATGGACTATGATGTTTGCACATGACATTGTGATCTGTAGTGAGAGCAGAGAACAAGTTCAGGAAAATCTAGAGAGGTGGAGGTATGCCCTGGAAAGGAGAGGAATGAAGGTTAGCCTCAGTAAAACAGAATACATGTGTGTGAACCTCAAGGACCCAAGAGGAACGGTGAGGTTACAGGGGGCAGAGATAAAGAAGGTGGGGGATTTTAAGTACTTAGGGTCAACAGTCCAGAGCAATGGAGAGTGTGGAAAAGAGGTGAAAAAGCATGTGCAGGCAGGTCGGAATGGTTGGAGAAAATTGTCCGGTGTGATGTGTGACAGGAGGGTATCGGCAAGAATGAAAGGAAAAGTGTACAAGACAGTTTTGATGCCAGCGATGTTGTATGGTTTAGAAACAGTGACACTGAGGAAAAGGCAGAGCTGAAGGTAGCAGAGATGAAAATGTTGAGGTTCTCTTTGGGAGTCACGAGGATGAATAGGATCAGGAATGAGTACATCAGAGGGACAGCACATGTAAGAGGTTTTGGAGACAACGTCAGAGAGGCTAGATTGAGATGGTTTGGACATGTACAGAGGAGGGATAGTGAGTATATTGGTAGTAGGATGCTGAGGTTGGAAATACCAGGCAGAAGGCCTAGAGGAAGACTACCCTCTATCCTCTACATCGGGTGCGATGGAGGCAGATGATTTGCTGTGGCAACCCCTGAAGGGAAAAGCCGAAAGGAAAAGAAGAAGAAGATGAAGAATTTGTGCGCTATCAAAGCAGAGCGACGTTCAGGGCGGTTACTGTCAGCTGCATCGAGCATTGTTCTGATGTTCCAGCATGCAACTTTTAAAGTTTTTGCACTCTTAGAAGTGGGTGTGTACCTTCCTTGCTTTGAATTTGTTTCACCGCTTGAGAAGATGTCCGTTGACCGCGGTAAACCAACTGGGGGATGAAAGATGAGCTTTCTTTAGACCACCTTTTCTAGGCCTCTTTCCATGTGAAGCAAGCAGTGCTGTCCCTAAAGAGGGCTGCTTGGTCATTCAGGGTGCATGCAGTCGTCTCCAGACAAACAATATCCTGAACCGCCTGCATGCAGGATTGGAGCTGCAGCTTCCAGTGTTATCTACAACCTGTCGTTTTCACCCCTCTCCCATCACTACAGGTCTTCAGAGTTGGTGGCAACGGAGACGTGGACGTGTCCTCTAGCCTGCGCAATGGAGCTTCGAGGTGGAGTTCAGTGTGCACAGTACTGGTCCCACCCTTTACACCCATGGTTCAACTGCTATAGCCAAGCATGCTAGGACGGTAACAGCGAGGTCCTCGGGTTTTTACCCAGGACGTGTTTGTTCATTATGCCCCCAACAACATGGCTCCTAGGATCATTAAGTCACACAAACCCCTCCACCACGATAAGGTGGCAATTCAAGGAGGACTACTACTACTATTACTACTACCACTACTCCCACTACTACTGCTATACTGCTACTAGTACTTCTACTATTACTACTACTGCTGCTACTACTACTACTACTACTACTACCACTACTACCAATATTTCCACTACTACCACTACTACTACACTGCTACCACTGCCGCTACTACTACTACTTCCACAACCA
Organism: Plotosus lineatus; assembly: GCA_024760905.1. NCBI lineage: Eukaryota > Metazoa > Chordata > Actinopteri > Siluriformes > Plotosidae > Plotosus > Plotosus lineatus. The sequence continues at coordinate 58,375,874 of CM045736.1, read as the reverse complement.
CTACTACCTCGACTACCACTATTTCCACTAAAACTACTACTACCAATACTACTACACTGCTATGACTACTGGTACTACTACTACTACTACTACTACTACCACTACTACCACAACCACTACTGCCACTACTACCACTATTTCCACTACTACTACTACTACTGCCACTACTACTACCACTACTACTACACTGCTACCACCACCACCACCACCACTACTACTACTACTTCCATTGCTGCTGCTACTACTGCTGCAACTACTACCATTACTACCACCACTACTACTGCACTATTATTACTACTGCTACTACTACTACTACACTACTACTACAACACTTCTACCACTACTACTAATTTTACTACCACACTATTACTACTACTGCCACTACTACTACTGCTACTACTAGTACTACCACTACTACTACTACTACCACCACGACTACTACCACCACTGCTACTGCTACCACTACTACCATTAATACTACTACTACCACTAATACTACTACTGCCACTACTACTGCTGCTGCTACTACTACTACTACTCCTACCACTACTACTATACTGCTACCACTGCCGCTACTACTACTAATACTACTGCCACTACTTCTACTACTACTACTACTACCAGTACTACCACTATTTCCACTACTACTACCACTACTACTACACTGCTACCCCACCACCATTACTACAACAGTACTATTTACACTGCTGCTACTACTACTGCAACTACTACTATTACTAGCACCACTACTACTACTACCACCACCACTACTACTACTGCTACCACTACTACCATTAATACTACTAATATCACTAATACTGCTGATGCTACTACTACTACTACTAGTAGTACTACTACTACTACTACTACTACTATTACTACTACTATTACTACTACCCCTACCACTACTGCCACTACTTCTACTCCTCCTACTACTAATGCTACTTGTGCTACTACTGCTACAACAACAACAACAACAGCAGAAGCTCCAGCTTGGATATAAAAAGCCCAACAGACTTCCCATTACTACTCCTACTACATAATGAAATACTACAATGATTAATAGATAAAAGGCTACTTTATTCAACTACAATCCACCTATTAAAAAGGAACCCGAAATCTATTATCTTGCTCGTGAACACATCCACTACCATTAATAATGAAGCTAAATAGTACTCACAAATAATTTTTAAAGTCACCATGCACTGCTCACTGCTGTACTGAACGAGGCAGCTGCTTTTCCTGAAGCCACGATTCCAAATAATAAACATCCTCATTAATGAAATAATAATGAAATAATATCCTAAAAGAGAAAGAGCCTACATCTGATTAATTTTAAAATTTATATAATTAATAATTAAAAATGTTTAAAATATATATATACATTTTTATACTATTTTAAATTAGGAAATGAACTTTTTCCTGAAATTGCTCTCTTTCCCATTTCTTCCAAAAATTGAATTGTTATCATCAGTTTTTCTGTTTTGGGGTTTAAATCGTGTAATAAAAAACACATTTCAAGATTCAAAAGTCTTTATTGTCATTACGTTCACACATAACGATATTTTGTACAAGGTTCTCAGCATTCAAAGGTCCGAACAAGTTAAAAAGGTGCAAATGAGACAATGAACTGCAATTAGCACTGTCAAGAGCAGAATATAAAAACAAGTAATTCTGTATTTGTGTGCCTGGCATGGATTTAATATTAGTGTGTAGAGTTGAAATGAATAAATATGATCCCTAACGGTTAAATGTGATAATCATCCCTGTTTCATAGAATTATTAACAATAATAATAATAGTAATAAAATTACAAAGTGACTAGCTGTACAACTTGGACCTCGTATTAAACCGATGATCCCAGAAAAAAACCTCGAACATTGCTGAGTAGTGTCACATGACTCCAAGTGGCCCTTTGAACCAAGATGTCCTGCTACCAGTGTATGAGCGGTTATGAGTTTGAATTTTGAGCCCTGTGTCTTATCTTCCTAGGTTCCACAACAAGGTTTGCAGCCTACATGCTGCCATTCAGACATATTATCACCTAAATTAATTTTGGTATTCAGTGATCTGAGCACTTTAGTCTCTACACTCCTCCCTCAGCATTTACCCTGGTCTGATGAAGTGGAGGAGTAAATCTGTAATTAGCCTGCATTACTTTGATTGTTTTCTTTAGAGATTAGGCTTCCTGTCAGAGCACACGCTTTAAGAGGGGTGAAGGTCGTGCATGATTGGATGAGGGAGGGGGATTCTCTTTCTCAACTCTGTGAATAAGTGGTGTAGTCCCCTGCTGAGACAGGAGATTGTATTTCCACAAGACATAATTTTTGTTTACTGAGTGTTAATAATAGCTAATTAATAATCACATACTCCTGTGTTGAAAAAAAATCAATGGTGGCGAAGAAAGTGGAGATAGGTGGCGTCAAAAAAGAGACAGGAGAGCTGAGAGAATAAAATGTCAGGCATCTGGTATCTGTCTCAATCCAGATCCAGATCCAGGTGGTGCACTTAGTGCAAGAGTAAGTGGGATATAAGTACAGTGACCTGAGACTCGGAGATTAAACCAGACACCAGTGATGGATTAGAAAAGCCATGGTCTTGCCCACTCGTCTGTTGTGCTTTGTCACTCATTCATTAATCTCAAACATCAGCTGTAGACGGTGTTATAGTGCCTTCCTTTTCCTTCACTTGTTTTTGTCACAAATCTCATAATCTAAGTTCTTTCTCAGGGTGGTGAGATGGGACAGTGATGGGGATGTGTCCACAATGGAAGGCCACTTCGACGTGGTCATGTGTGCTGACTGGTAAGTCATCCATCAGTTCTGTATCATTAACGCATAGCATTAACAGCACATACGTATACAGTATTGTTATCACGTATAATTTGTCTACAGGTAGTGTAGCTCTCTGTGTTTTCTTTATTAATATCACTATGAGCCAAATATCATGTCTCACCTCGTAGCAGCTCTTTCAGACACAATATGTCCACACCCTCAATAACAGCTCATGGCTCGTTGGCCTGGTGACGGCGCGCTAATATCCACACTCGTGCGACGCTTATCAGATGGCAGCCTTCAAGCCTGAGGCTGGCACCGTGTTACTTCCCCTTGGCTAACCCCGCCAGGCATTTTAATTTTTTCCCAAATTGCCTCTTTTTTTCATGCTCGACGTCCCAGCAAATGGATGTCTTAGGCAAATTGCAAATAATTATGCCGGTGTGAGGAGCCGAGAGAGAGAGAGAGAGACCGAGAGCAGGAGAGAATAACACAAACATTTCAATTAGCCTGCTTCTTAACATAGATCTCAGTCCTGATTTGTTTTTAATCTTTGTTTAAAAAATGAGTTTCAGTATAATTCTTGCTAATTATGCAGCACAACTGCTGTTAGAAAACTCACAGAAATTTTAGCTGCTCAGATCAGATTGAAATTCCTTTAACAGTGTAAGGTCCGTTGGACTGTGATTAACAATTTAGATATTACAGTAATAAAGTGAGCTGGATCTGAATAAAAATGTGGACTTTCTGGTCATTTTTCGTGCTGTTAGAGAGAACCAAAGGTTAACTAACCTTCTGCAAAACTTACAATAAGCGATGAGGACGTGAATCATCCAACACACGGACAATCCAGACTTCATGGAAACAATGATGTACTCGAGAATGCTTTGGCATTTCGGCTTATTATCGCATCAATACATTGCTCATTGTGTTCAGTAAGTCTTGTAAAAAGTGTTTTTATGCAAAATAAGAGTCAGTGTGAGGTAATGAACGTGTTGCAGGCAGCATGATGACACTGCTGATAATCTCACAGCCCCCCCAGCAACTCATACTATTCCACTGCCACAAAATGCCAGTTAATACTCAGGTGACATGGACAGGAGAGGGCCAGTGTGTGTGGATGATTTGTGCGCAGTAAGAAGATTTTGTGTTTGTGTATATGTGGGCACGCATGGGAGTGCGAGCAGCCTGGAAGATGACTCATGCGTCAGTGGCCGTCCCCCCATCGCTCTAGCCAGCCGCTTGCCTGTAATTGCTGTCATCAGGAGAGTGATCTCTCAGGGATTAATGAACATCGCAGCAGCGGCGATCACCTGCGAAAAGGTCAACAGCCGTACTTTTGCTTCCATTAATTACAGTCTTTCAGGCAGACACTCAGGAACACAGCATCTAACGCTGAGACCCTTGCACCACGAGGAGAAGGAGGACGACTCTGAGTTGAAGTTTAGAGACAGGGGATTAAAGCACACTTTATGTCTGTTGCTCATTATGCCTGCCAGCACATTGAGTATTACTTATCTGCAGTACTGTTGCAGTCACCTTTGACTTTTTTCTTTCTTGTTCATTGTGCAAGCATTAATTATATAGTTTGTGAGTAATATTTTCAAGAAGTTTCTCTTCTGGTTTTCCTCAGTTTTATTAATCATACTTTTTGTATCTGACCTGAAAAAGACAGAGGGAAATGTTCAACATTTTCCCCCTTTTCA
>CM045736.1:58293895-58366395 GCA_024760905.1 Plotosus lineatus | reverse complement strand
AGTACACCAAATTTGTATGAAATGTGTTAAAAGTAAAAGAAAATTATTTATTAAACCATTTTATTAACATATTTATTAAATAAACCATTATTAAACATTTTTATTAACACATACACACCTCTCTCTCTCTCTCTCTCTCTCTCTCTCTCTCTCTCTCTATCTCTCTCTATATCCCTCTCGCGCGTGCTGCGGGCCACACCCACAAGACGTGGAATTCAAAGTGCATTCCCTGCTTGACAAACTCAACTTTAATTTGATTCCTTGAGGGATTGGAATTCCAGATGAGCTCAAATGAACCCACATTTATTAAACATTTAATGAATTAAAAAACTAAACTAAAAACTAAAGAGTGAAGCTTCCTTCTGTCTCTATCTGGGAGGCCAGCGGGGCGGGATGTTGAGAGACAGCCAATGAGAGAGCAACTCGCGCGTCGTGTGAAATTTTGATTGGCTGTACACACACACACACACACACACACACACACACACACACACACACACACAGGTATATATTGTAGTTTAAAGATATAATAGAAATGTTTGATATTTTATTACAGATGAGAATGACGATAAGTTTGTTATAATAATTACAAATTTTAAGAACGGCATATAGTGGTACACTGGTATAGAGGTTCACATATCTGTGTGTTGTTTGCATGTCTTTCCTATGCTTGCATTGGGTTTCCTCTGGGTTTTTTTGGTTTTCTCTCACAGTCCAAAGACATACAGTACACATTACTCTCACTGGCTGTTCCAAATTGCCCCTAGGTGTGAGTGTGAGTGTGCGAGCCCTACTATGTTTTGGCGAGCTTCTCAAGGTTTGTTCTACCTTTGCCCAGTGCTGGCTAAGATAGGCTCCAGCCTCCCCACAACCGTAATAGGATTAAGTGGTTCAGTAAATGAGTGAGCAAGAGGGAAGAAGTGCATCTAGCCTGAATTTCTGCCATTTTTGCTGTTTTTCAAAGCACGACATGAAATGAAATAATGTAAAATAAACCTTTAATTGTTGGACTAATTGAAGCAATACAAATATCAAACATTCGTTCAGAAAATGAATCTGTGAGAACAGATTACACCCTGAACGGCTCACCAGGCCATCACAGGGAAGAAACACATTGGCGGCTAAGCAGCTGCTCTTGTTGAGAGTCAGCAATGGTTTCTTTTACACAAAACTCACACCATAGACAGTGAGGGACATGGCCGGCCTTTGATAACCCAGTTAGTGCACTGGGGGGACAGTGACAACCTGTGAAGAGTGGGACTCGATCCCCCAACCTTAGTATCAGTGATCCAGCATCCTGTACCACCAAGCCAGCACTGCCCCTTGTATAAATATCATTTGTGCATAGATTGGAATCTTTTAAAATTTATTTTATTGTTGTTCTTGAAATGTTTATAAAAAAGAAACTCAGATTCATTAGGTTTCATTTGGGCTCCTGAGACAAAGGTTTAGTTTAATGAATAGTATTAGTTACTGTTGTTTCAGTGGAAGGTCTTGACTAAACTTGTAAGAGCACTTTGTTTCTCTCTCTCTCTCTCTGTGTGTGTGTGTGTGTGTGTGTGTGTGTGTGTGTGTGTGTGTGTGTGTGTGTATACAGGGAACAGCATTGGTATTTGCCCCTACAAGGGGAGACACACTGACTGAATTCTGTAGACTGGCAGAAACAGCAGGACTCTTCGTGTGCCGCTATGACAAGTATGACTCGATTATATGGGACCTGCATATCAAGGTATGTGTTTATCATCTGACGTTTTCAATTTGTTTTGATCATTTGCATGACAATTTTGGCAGAAGTTTTAGTGAAGTTTTAGTTTTAGTTTCAGTGACTGCAAAGTATTAGTGGCGGAGAGTGTTGCCAAACAGCATAGGGTGGTGGTGTGCAGGATGACACTGATGGTGAGGAAGGTGAAAAAGGCAAATGCAGAGCAGAAGACAAAGTGGTGGAAGCTGAAAAAGGAAGAGTGCCGTGTTGTCTTCAAGGAAGAGTTGAAACAGGCTTTGGGTGATCAGGAAGTGCTTCCATATGACGACAACTACAGCTAATGTGATCAGGGAGATAGGTAGGAGAGTACTTGGCGTGACCTCTGGAAGGAAAGTAGATAAGGAGACTTGGTGGTGTAAAGCGGAAGTGCAGGAGTGTGTACAAAGGAAGAGGTTAGCTAAGAAGAAGTGGGACATAGAGAGGACCGAAGAGAGTAAACAGGAGTACAAGAAGACACAGCATAAGGCGAAGGTAGCAGTGACAAAGGCCAAACAGAGGGCGTATGATACTTGTATGATAGGTTGTACAGTAAGGAGGGAGAAAATGATTTATACAGGTTGGAACAGCAGAGAAACAGAGATTGGAAAGACGTACAGCAAGTTAGAGTGATTAAGGACAGAGTGGGAAATGTGTTGACTGATGACAGAAGTGTGCTGGGAAGATGGAAGAGTACATTGAAGAGCTGATGAATGAGGAAAGTGAGAGAGAAAAAAGAGTAGAGGAGGTGACTGTTGAGGACCAGGAAGTAGCAAAGATTAGTAAGGGTGAAGCGAGGTGGGCATTGAAGAGGAAAGGAAATTGAAGAGGAGTGGGCATTGAAGTGGAAAGGCAGTTGGTCTTGATGACATACTGATGGAGTTATGGAAGTGTTTAGGAGAGGTACCAGTAGATTTTCTGACAAGAACATTCAACAAGGTCTTAGTGAGTGAGAGGATGCCGGAGAAATGGAGGAGAAGTGTGCTAGTGCCCATTTTTAAGAACAAGGGAGACATGCAGAGTTGCGGCAACTACAGAGGGATAAAGTTGATGAGCCATATGATGTAGTTATGGGAAAGAATAGTGGAAGCTAGACTAAAGGCAGAGGTCAGTATTTGTGAACAACAGTTTGGTTTCATGCCAAGAAAGAGCACCACAGATGCAGTGTTTGCTTTGAGGATGTTAATAGAGAAGTACAGAGAAGATCAGAGGGAGCTGCATTGTGCCTCTGTGGATCTGGAGAAAGCATATGACAGGGTGCCAAGAGAGGAACTGTGTATTGTATGAGGAAGTCTGGAGTGGCAGAGAAGTATGTTAGAGTGGTGCAGGACATGTATGAGAGATGTAAGACAGTGGTGAGGTGTGCTGTCGGTGTGACAGAAGAGTTCAAGGTGGATGTGGGACTGCATCAAGGGTCAGCTCTGAGTCCCTTCTTGTTTGCTATAGTGATGGACAGGCTGACAGACGAGGTTAGACAAGATTCCCCATGGACTATGATGTTTGCAGATGACATTATGATCTGTAGTGAGAGCAGAGAGCAGAGTATTCTGTCTTACATGTGTGTGAACGACAAGAACCCAAGAGGAATGGTGAGGTTACAGGGGGCAGAGATAAAGAAGGTGGAGGATTTTAAGTACTTAGGCTCAATAATCCAGAGCAATGGAGAGTTGAGGTTTTCTTTGGGACTCATTTCTGATCCTATCCATCTTCGGGACAGCACATGTAAGATTTTTTGGAGACAACGTCAGAGAGGCTGGATTGAGATGGTTTGGACATGTATAGAGGAGGGATAGAGAGTATATTGGAAGTAGGATGCTGAGGTTGGAACTACCAGGCAGACGGCCTAGAGGAAGAAAGAGAAGATTTCATGGGGACATGAAAGTACAGTGAGTCGTCGACTTACGACCTATGCGAGTTACATCTGATCAACTTTATGACCGCAAAAGTGGTGAAGCATGATTCATGGCAGTGCAGTGTAAGTGTTGCGTACGACAGTTGTTTGCTCTGCCGGCAGCGCCAGCATCTTAAAAGGCCAAGCAGGAGATCATGCAGCTTCACTTGCTAACTGCTCAGAGCAAATCTATTCATCTACTTTCAATGCTACGTCATTGTGGCGTGAAAAGGAGAGCCAATCCTTTCTGTGTGTGGGCGGGTCCAATACCTTGAAACTCTAATTTTATTGGACTCACACGCTGCCATTGACTTGAAAGAAACATGTCTTTGCACTCTGCAGTGTTTATGTGACAGGAAGCATGTCCCAAGTTTTGGCAATCAGCTGGTCTGCGAGTTGAAGTTTTTCCATGTCTGTCCATTTGTGTTTGCTTGCCAGCTGTGCTTGGCTTCGTGGAAATGAGCCGATCAAAACGAGGGAAATTTATCTCTTTACTCAAAAACAACATGCGCAATCTGTTGTTATAATCCAATAAAAGTAGAGTTTGAAGCTATCGAACCCACCCACACAGTGGAGTACAGAAAGGATTGGCTCTCCGTTGTGCGTCACAGTGACGTGGAATTGAAAATAGATGGATAGATTTAAACACGCGAGATTTATTCATCTGTTTTTGTTTGGCGTGAGTATTTGGATGGAAAGTCGACATACGACCAGATCGATTTACGACCGGTCTGCCGGAACCAAAAGCAGTCGAAGTCGACGACTGTCTGTAGTTGGAGTAAGAGTAGAAGATGCAGAGGATAGGGTGAGATGGAGGCAGATCATTTGCTGTGGTGACCCCTGAAGGGAACAGCCGAAAGGAAAAGAAGAAGAAGAAGAAGAAGAAGAAGAAGTGGTTCATTCAGTGGTGATCAGTTTGTTTAATAAGTAAAATATAATAGTTATCTTACTTTCTGTGGAGTGCTGGAACTGCAGATTATGTCCAGCATTTATATGTGCCTCGGTCCTCTTGCACTTCACTTGTAAAAAAAAGCCACAATCAAAATCTCAAAGGAAAGCCTCTGAAGGCCGAACTCAGAAACGCAACTTTGTGAGCAATGAAAAATGAGCGGAAGCCGCTGCCCTTGTTACTGTGCCCATCTATCGGCCCAACCACGAGGCTGGCAGCAGCAAACGTGGAATCCAGCTGTTTAACTGCTGGTTAATGGAACTGGCTGCCATTTTTGGCTGTGGAGGAAACTGTTAGGACCCATTAGGCCTGCAGTCCTGACAGGCAGACCTGCCCATGCCTGAGGTAAATGGCCCTGGCACTAAGTAATTTGAGCTTTTTTTTTTTCCACCAGCAGTAGTCTGTGTCCAGGAGAGGGTGACTAAAAGAAAAAATAAAAGCAAAATAAAACAACAGAAAAGACACAACGCCAGACGCTGTGTGAGACTAAATTTCGAACTGTTAGTGTCCAGAGAGGGAGAGAGAAATGCAAAACTGAGTGGAAAAGCCATGCTCGTCGTGCACTGCTGAGGAAATCATGATATGAAGACTAAACAGTCGGTGTATTATTCTGAAAGAGATGTGTCATTCTCATCACGCTCTGTCAGCTATGTTGGAAACGAATTGTGATGAAATCATTTCAGAGCTTCATTTTAGTCGACTTCATTCTCACTGTTCTCATGTAATTATATTAACACAATAGGCAAAACACCATGAGCGAATAATCTCTGTAACATTATGGGAAGGTGTGTGTGTGTGTGTGTGTGTGTTTGTGTGTGTGTGTGTGTGTGTGTCCATTGACAATAAAAAAATAATGCTTTGCAAACGGAGCTTTCGATATTTCACAAACCGCCTGAAATGGTGATTTATACCATTTATATGCATTACATGGATATGATGCACACACACAGATATATACATACTCTCTCTCTCTCTCTCTCTCTCTCTCTCTCTCTCTCGCTCTCTTTCGCTCTTTCTCTCTCTCATTCTCACTGACTCTCACTCTCACTTACACACATGAACACATACCCTTGTGTTTCTGAAGACCTTAGACATACTGAACAGAGAACAGACCACCTACTGTGCGGATAATGATTTTAACAGTGAGCTGAGTCAAGTGTTATGCTACTACTGCGTGTGTGTGTGTGTGTGTGTGTGTGTGTGTGTGTGTGTGTGTGAGAGAGAGAGAGAGAGAGAGAGAGTGCATGAGCATGTGTGTATGTAGTTGTATGTGTTTTTTTGTATCATTGTGCTTGTGAGAGAGAGAGAGAGAGAGAGAGAGAGAGTCTGCTTGCTTGTGTGTGTATGAGGGAGTTAATGTGTGTATGTGAATGTGTGCATACGCGTGTGTGTGAGTGAGTGAATGTGTGTGTGTGTGTGTGTGTGTGTGTGTGTGGGTGTGGGCGCATGTGGGCGCGGGTGTGGGTGTGTGTGTGTGTGTGTGTGTGCGTGTGCACGTGTGCGCGCGTGTGTGTGTGTGTGTGTGTGTGTGCGTGTGTGTGTGTGTGCGTGTGTGTGTGCGTGTGTGTGTGTGTGTGTGCGTGTGTGTGTGTGTGGGGGGTAGTTTGCCAGCAGGGTGCAAGGTTGTTAATGTGATAGTGGGTACCCGAAGAGCTTCATCCTATCAAAACGCAAAGGTATTGAAGATCAATCTATCGATCTATATTTATATATGTGTGTGTGTGTGTGTGTGTGTGTGTGTGTGTGTGTGTGTATATGTATGTATATATATATATATATATATATATATATATATATATATATATATATATATATATTAGTGTGTGTGTATATATATATGTGTACTGTACTTCATCAGTATGATCTTAATAGATATACATAATCAGCGATGAGACTACACACAAGGTTTAAATGCATGTTCATGTTATCTGTAGTCTCACACCCTCTAACACTGCTCAGTCCTCAGCTGCAATCTGTGATGTCCTGCAAATTGAGGTGTTTCTCTGACCCGCAAAATCCTTACCCTCCTCCCTATCCAGGCCAGTGTTGCAAGATATGCATAGGGATGTAGAGGAGTGTGGACGGGTGTGTGCAGTTTCGGTGAGGGGGCTGCATGTTATCCTCTTATCCTCGCTGTTCTGGAATAGAGCTGCAGCAGCTGGAGGACTGCAAGCCGCCTGATAATACTGCTATTTTCCGCCCGCCCGTCTTAATCTTGTTACTCAGTTGGTGGTGAAGAGAGAGTCATGAATTTTAATTCTGACAATCCCCCTTCTAAACACACACATAAATCACACATGCAAACGCATCAGACATACAAGTGTGCCTTAATGTATGCTTTCCCTCTTCCAGCTGTCTGACGACTCGTCCTCCCTCAGGTCCTCTCTCAATTCAGCCATCCATCCATTTCTGGGGGCTGCAGTTTAAGCGTGCTGATGCTCGATGTATCCATCATTCTTTCAGGACCTGCTCAGCAGCTGAAGGAAAACAAAAAACAAAAAAAACAATGAATTGAGAGAGAGGTGGCAGTAAAATAAATACCCTGCATCTTGGCGACAGTTTGATTTAAAATGTACAAGGCGATTTATCCAGCCACCCAGGAAGCTGGTGTGCAGTCTGTGATCAGGGGGAACAGCTTTGCTTGTTAAACTTTTCACCTTTGCATGCTTGTTCTCTCTCTCTCTCTCTCTCTCTCTCTCTCTTGCTCTCTCTCTCTCTCTCTCTCTCTCTCTCTCTCTCTCTCTTGCTCTCGCTCTCTTTCTCTCTCTCTCATGCTCTCTCTCATGCTCTCTCGCCTTAAGCTGTTTCTTACATTACTCTCTCACCCTTTATCTCTTTCTTCAAACCCCTTTCACTCCTTCTCTTCCTCTTTTAGCTGTGAGATTTGAATGTAGCGCATGTTGGTCCCTGCAGTGGGTTTAGTGTTGGCCGACTGGCTGTCCTGATTACCGTGGGGTCACGGGTTCAACCACAGGCTTCTGTGTCGAGGAGGTGGAGAGAGTGATAACACACATGAAGTCCAGGAGGCGAGTCTTTCATCTGCTCTCAGTTTATAAACTGCAGCTTGCAGCCTGTTTCCTGTGTAGAATATATTTGGACATTCCGGGCCAGTAATGTACAGTTGCATTAGAAAAAAAAAATATTGATAATAATAATAATAATAATTATAACTTATTTAGACAGTGTCAGTATTTCATTTTCTTATTATCACTATGGCTCAGGGGGAAGTACAGTAACTCTCTCAGACAGTACACAGTACATAGTACACAGTACACAGTACAGAGCGAGAGTATCAGTCCTGGTAAGAATTTGCATGGTGTTTTTAATGAAGCAAACTTATTGCATTTGGAATTTTTGTAGTTATTCTGTAATCCCAGAAGGTAATGTAATGTGTTAAAGGGGATGAACAGAATCAAACATAATTTATTGTATTAATACATTAATAAACATTAATAAACATTAATTTTATCTCAGTAATCTCAGTAATGTTATTATTCATGTCTGTAATTCTGGTCAAACTGTTTTTTTGTTTCCCGAAAGTCTATGCCATGGAAATAAATTAAAGTTTAAAACACATTTAACAAATATTCTGTAAAATGTTCTGACTTACATTGTACATATCCAATTAGTTGATCAGAAAGAAAGAAATGGCACACTGATTCTAATCTGTGTCGGCTGTGAAACTTGAGCTGCAATTGGAGAGCGCAGGATCGCTGATTCTAAGGTTGAGGGTTCGAGTCTCCACAGGGGTGTTACTGTCCCCCCTAGTGCAGCTAACTGGGTTATCAAAGGCGGGCCATGTCTGTCACTGTCTATGGTGAGAGGTTGATGTAAAAGAAGCATTGCTGACTTTCGTAAAGAGGAGCTGCAAAGTTGTCAGCGTGTTTCTGTCCCTTGCTAAAAGGGTTGTGACAGGAAGGGCATCCGACGTAAAAACCTCTGCCACATCAAACGTGCGAATCAGATGATTCGCTGTGGCGACTCCCAAGAACGGGAAAAAGCCGAAAGGAAGAAAGTTAGTTCTGATTTCCCTGATATTTCAGATTCTTTACCACTTTAACAGGCCTATCATTGTTCATAGCAGGCCATCACAGGTATCACAGTGTCTCTCAATAGCCAGCATCATAGCACACCGCTGTACACATGTTATGTTCCTCCACATTGAACCCCAGCATCTGGAAAATCTGAGAAGTTAGAAAAGCACGTGTGAAATATTAACAATAATCACTAATCATTGATGTGCATGGAATTGTATTACAAATATGATTCAGTCATGTCATTAAATCTTATTTACATACTCTCAGGATTGTTTTCTTGACTAAATAAAAAAAAAAACTTAAGGAGATAAAATGCTGCTTTAGTTGAACTGTCTGACCGCATTAAGATCATTTAACTTTGAATACCGTATCTTCGGTTATAATACGTAATCATTGGCGAGTTAAATTCAGTGAGATGATATTTCGTGGCATTTTTCTGTTCCTTCTGTTCATTTCTAACTGCATATTCAGGACTTGACTGTAAAGCACATCCTTTGTAATAGTAGTGTGTGCATGTCAGGTTTGCTCTCTGCATGAAGGGTTATGATTTTTCATAACTGGATTGAACAGTACTCACTGAGCCCTCATGGCAGATTGTGTTTGTGCTGAGAGCAAGCCGATTGGCTGGGACAGGGCAGGGCTGGCAGAGAGGATCAGGCTGGCAGTAATTGTGTGTGCTGTGGGAATATTAAGGGAAAGTGGCCCCTAAGGGCCTTCAGGCTGCAATAGATGATGTCTCTCATCCAGGCACCTCAACTGTGAGTCACTGTGGAGCAGTTATGAAGTGTAATACTCGGTGTCTGTCTCGGAGTCCTTGCTGTGCTGATATGAGACATTTGTGCAGAAAAGTTGGTGCTTGCTTCAGTTTGTTCCTGTTAGAGTAAATACATTTACATACATAAATGCAGCTGTAACTGAATTGCCAAAAACTCCAGCAAAACACTGTCACACTCAAATAGTTGAGCATCACAAAGAGCTGAATCCAATGTGTGACCTTCGCCGTCGGTACTAGTATTAACTCCACCCACTTCTTGATTCAGGACAGCGGCTTTTCAGCAAATGAGGAGCATATATTTGAAAGTGGATTTATAGATTCTCACTCAGGGGTTGGGGTTGGAAAGGGTTGAGCCATCCACCTCTGATTGGAGTGGTGTTGGCATTTTTTTTTTTTTTTTTTATGTTCTTGCGTTTTTTTGCTTATTAATTATTTATTTCGCATGTCATAAAAAAAACAGCACATTAAATTGCAGCTGGATAATAGACACCGATGAAAATGTTACTACAAACAGTACCACAAAATATTCAGAAATGCTTGAGTCTTGTCAGATTTTTGTACATTTTTGTGGCGTTTCATTGATCTCACACTGTCTTCCCAGTCGCTGGTATATGAAGAATAAGTGCTGTTGTTGGTTTATATTTTTATCTGTTTTGTTTTTTTTTAGATGAAAAGAGAGGGAAAGGAGGCATATGATGAGAACATCCACTATCCTGTGCTGCTCACCCTCACCCACATACCCAGTCCACGCCTGCTATGAACCTGGCAGACCTCCGCTGTGCCATTGCCTGGCTCTGCCACTGTGATACCCAGGGTTTACTCAACCTAGCCTTTTTTCCAATCTTATCCATAATGCTTTTAAAAACACACAGTATGTGTCGGAGTTGCTGTGTGAACTCATGCCTGACCTTGTTCCTGCAATAAAAAGTGTGTAAAACCGAGGCAAGGCCACACAGAGCACAGCCATCTTCTTGAAAAACATGCGTATTGAAAATAGCTTAACTGTAATATCTTTATATGGTGCAGTGAATATTGCTGTTTGAACAGCCACCTGAAGGGTAGATGGATGGATGGAGGGGTTGGTGCTTAATGGTAGGGCGTATTGCATTATACTTGGCCTAATTATACACTTCATGCATAAATCAATGTAATGCTACTGTGGATAATTACCATTTTATTCATTTCATCATTTATCGCTGGTCAAGGGGGAAAGAATATCTGGCGACCTGGGAAAACCCTTCACATGGTGAAATTCAGGCTTTAAAAAACCCGTCTATCTATATATATATATAAAAAAAAGTAAAACCTCCATTCTTACTGTAATGCAGCTTAAGCCGGACATTTCAGTACGAGGAGTTCCTCGCATGGTTTTAAATATCTTGAAACAATTGAATGATTTTAATCACCGTGTGTCCTTCGATTAAATCGAACATGAGGTTCTCGAACGTGAGGTTTGGGCCAACAGGATGATGTCCAAGCCCTGTTAAAAAGTACATGACAGCATTTAAATGTTATTTCTGGTGAGATACTGTAGAGTATCTTGTAAGTTCTATTTAAACACTTTATCTACACAGTGAATGCATAACACAATCGTAAGCATTGGATGAATATTTTACAAACTCTTGCTGTAAGATAGGCCGCACAATACGCATCACAGTACAGAGGTTTTATACAACGGGAATCAAACCTGAACAGCGTGCTCAGTTCTTTCACATTGAAATTATTAAAAAAAATTATTTTACTGGCTTCTTATTTTATGAAGCCGATGTAATGGTTAAATGACTAATTTTAATAACTACACAATGTGGATCAATACAGTTATAACGCTTAACGAAGCATTATGTGTAACTTGTGCAAGTTCTGTGAATGGATGGCTAGTACAAACAAGCTGATAATGGATGGAAAGTAATTATCCTAGCACGCTTTCATGATCAATCGACTCTGTCTGATAAATGATTTCTGTTATTGACCATGACAGTGTTGTATAAAACCTCCAATCATCTAAACATATCTTCTTTATTCCTTTCAACTTTCCCCCTTTTTTTCAGGGGTCACCACAGCAAATCATCTGATTTGCACATTTGATTTGGCATAGGTTTTTACATCGGCTGCCCTTCCTGACACAACCCTTTAGCAAGGGGCAGAAACATGCCGACGGCTATGCAGCTCCTCTTTACTAAAGTCAGCAATGGATCTTTTACATGAACCTCTCACCATAGATAGTGAGAGACATGGCCGGCCTTTGATAATCTAGTTAGCTGCACTGGGGGGACAGTGACAACCTCGAGGAGAGTGGGACTCGAACCCCAACCTTAGGATCAGCGATCCACCAGGCCACCGCTGCCCTAATGACCTGAGCATATGCCTTTCCTAAATTCACCAGAAATACTTTCAAGAACACTTGTACGATTCTTGTGAATGTGTTATAAAGGAACTGTGTAGCCACTCTTCAAATATTGTGTCATCATTTATGTTTAGTGTTCATGTTTCTGAGTATGTTTCAGCAGAAAAACCTAATTTTGTCCAAAACCCTTCATTTAATAGTTTGAGAAGAATTCAGCTGCAGCCATATCCGATAGGCTTTTACCAGGTCGCCTCATATATATCCGTATATATACAGACGCTCCCTGACTTACGTTCATCTGTTTTACATTTTTTTGATTTTGTTTTTTTTTTTTTTTTCAAAAAAAAAAAAGTCCAATTTTGAGTTTAGACATATCTACGTAGTACGCTGATGTAATGACGTAATCACACTGCGTCCATTGTTTACAAACGACAGACTGAACGTGCCCCTCCTTCTTCACAGTTCAGTTATATATATATATATATATATATATATATATATATATATATATATATATATATATATATATATATATATATATATATTGTTATATATATATATATATATATATATATATATATATGTATATATATATATATAAAATCAGTTCTATAGCGTGTTACCCTTGTGTTAAGACTTCGTCTCTGTAATCTTTGTGTTTACACTGTTTTGCGGAATTTTGTAACCCTAAGCAAATCTGGTTGGTCAGAAGTGTAAGCCTAATAGCATGGGTGCAAGTCTCATACACAAAGATGAATTAACTATCTGCGTGGATCGGCGTGATCTTCCATGCATACTCAGTTCAGCAAAGAGAGTTGTAAAATGAATGAAAACCCGAATCCAGAAAAGAAAGAGAACTCTCCGCTCTGCTGGTGATTCACATCAGTGCAGGCTGAGTTCTAAACAAGTTCAACGGCGTCCTTGTTCACTTGAAAGACCGGAAGTCCGTATAACCCACAGCAAGTACACTACTTTCGGTGTTGAGCGCCTCACATATTGTCAGCGTTGATTGGCTGTTTTAAGCGTCATTTAAAGTCACTCAGCTCAGCTTGATGTAAAGTGACCATCCGTTAACCATCGGAACCATTTACAAGCAGAAAGATCACATCATAGAGAATGTTAAAGGTTATATTTGATAATGTATTTGATGAGTAAATTTGATTGACGTGAATTTGATTGAATTTAATTTATTTGAAATTAATGTTGAATTATTTGATATATTTGATATTATTTTACAATGTTATGTTTATAATAATTGATTTAGGGGTGTTTTATGAGATACGGTAATGGTATTTATGGATGTATAGTACAGTATGAGCGTCATACATCACACGTCATACATTATACGTCACTGTAACAACTTACGTTCACTTTCAACTTACGTTCGGCCGTCCGGAACCAATTAAAAATGTAAGTCTGGGAGCGTCTCTATATATAGTGTATATAGTATACTGTATATCCAGAGAACTCCGCATCACTTGCCTCACTGTGACTCCCTCTCGCTGCTCACCTTTAAGGAAAACTTTAAGTGAGACTATCATGTGCCAGACCATGCTATTTGTTCACAGACCTCATAGAGTTACATAGCTTACAAGGAAGACCTTTACCACTGTTCTGGATTGCCGTGTTATGTGAATGTGCTCAGCCTGATATTAGTCTATGTGCAAATGAAGATGAACTGCAGTATGAATAACAGTCTCTTTCACTTTTTATTGGTTTAAAGGAGACAGCCTTTCAAATCAGGTATTCCATGAGAAGTACTCCATGAGTGGAATGTGTGTTAAGTATGATTGTATATAAAAATATATGAGGGGAGGGGTTTGGGGGTTTTCCCAGGGGTCTGAATAATAAATATTTTGACTGCCATAGTATTACCTTGAATATAAACTGTGTACGGACTATTTAAAGGAAATAACATATCAGGATTAAAATGAAATGTATTTGACACGAAAGTATTTCATCACCTTCCTCAGCCTACCCAGGAATGTCTATGCAGGGGTGCTGGAGAGGAGGATCCGACCGATAGTTGAGCCTCGGATTCGGAAGGAGCAATGTGGTTTTTGTCCTGGCCACAGCACTCTCGACCAACTCTATACGCTCTACAGGATTCTGGAGGGGGCGATGGCCGTTTGCTCATTCTGTCCTACATGTGTTTTGTGGATATGAAGGCCTTCGACCGTGTCCTTCAAGCTATCTTGTGGGGCGTGCTTTGGGAGTACGATGTAACAGACCCGTTGCTATGGACCGTTCGGTAACTGTATCACCGGAGCCAGAGTTTGGTCTGTATAGGGTTCATCAGGTCGAATTCGTTCCCGGTGAGGATTGGCATCTACCAAGGCCATTCCTATGTTACTGATTCTGTTCATAATTTTTATGGACAGAATTTCTAGGCGCAGCCGAGGTGTTGAGGGGTTCTGGTGTGGTGGCCATCAGATCTCATCTCTGCTTTTTGTGGATGATGTTGTCCTTTTGGCTTCATCATGTCGGGACCTCCAGCTCTTATTGGAGCGATTCACAGTTGAGTGTAAAGTGGCCAGGATGAAAATCAGCACCTCCAAGTCCAAGGCCATGGTTCTCAGTCGGACAAGGGTGGAATGCACTCTCCACGTCGGGAATGAGGTCCTGCCCCAAGTGGAGAAGTTCAAGTATCTAGTGGTCTTGTTCACGAACAAGGGAACGAGGGAGCGGGAGATCACCTGGTGGACCATTGCAGCCTCTGCGTTAAAGCGGAGCTTATATTGGTCCATCCTGATGAAGAGGGGGCTGAGCCACAAGGCAAAGCTCTCAATTTACCAGTCGATCTACATTCCAACCCTCACCTGTGGTTATGAGCTTTGGGTAGTGACCGAAAGAACAGGATTGCAGATACAAGCGGCTGAAATGAGCTTCCTTCGCATGGTGACAGAACTCTCCCATAGATATAGGGTGAGAACCTCAGCCATCTCGGGGGAGCTCGAAGTAGAGCCGCTGCTCCTTTGCATTGAGAGGAGCCAGTTGAGGAGGCTCAGGCATCTGGTTAGAACGTCTCCTGAACGCCTCCCTGGTGTGGTATTTTGGGCATGTTGAACCGGGAAGAGACCCCGGGGTCGACCTAGAACACGCTGGAGGGACTATGTCCTTCGGCTGATCTGAGAACGCCTCAGTGTCTCCCCTGGAAGACCTGGAGGAGATCTTTGGGGAGAGGGGCTTCTGGACCTCATTGCTTAGACTGCTTCCCCTGTGACCTGACCCTGGATTAAGCGGAGGAAGATGATGATGATGATGATGATGATGATGATGATGATGATGAGTGTTTCATGTTTAGAATATTTTAATTCTAGGCTTTTCCCAGTGTTTAGACTGAACTGAGAAATCGTTCAACTGATGTCAGAATGGAAACTTTTTAACTTCTTATTTTATTTTATGTTTTTTTGGGAGGGGTGTTTGATCATCTTGTTTTTCTGGGCTTTGTGTTTTTGCACTGTGACTCGTGAGTCTGAACTAATAAAGTATTTGTTTCACACTAACAGAACAGGACTGTGATTAAATCATTATTTGAAACAGTTTTGTTTCAACTACTTTATATGTGTGTGTGTGTGTGTGTGTGTGTGTGTGTGTGTGTGTGTGTGTGTGTGTGTGTGTATGCTTGGACACTAATCTATTTATAAGGTACACTTTGTGTACATTACATTAAATCCTGAAAAGGAAATTGTAGTTAGTGTTTTTAACCAACAATGTTTATTCTCTCCTGCAGTGTCATGTTGTGTTAATGCTGAAGTTAACTGTTAGCTGATGAATAATTGTGTGCATTTATTTGATTTGTTTGTTGGTGAGTCCTTTCACACTTATATTTATTTATGTGCATCATAGATGCAGCGCCCACCATGATTATCTTCACCTGAATAGTAAAAAGAGTTAGAAAACATCCACCTTTTGTGATGTTGCATAGTCTCACTATAAACAAAAGGAGAAAATCAAATCTTTCATTGAAAATAATTCAGGAAAACCTGATCAAAAATATTATTTTTACTAAAAAGCTGTCCAAGATTAATTTGCACATTTTTGAGGTAATTCGAGTATGTAGTAAATTTTCAGCTGTAATCTATTACTTCCTTAACTGGGAGACAAATCGGAGGAAATTTCCCTCGTGATTCAACATCATGGACACGATACTGAAAGACGACACATAAACCACATCAGTTCGAGGTGTGTGAACTTCCATAAGTCACATATCTTTTTTTTTTTTTTTTAAATAATTACTGGCCTGAACAAGGGCGAGCGAAAATCCACTGTAACTGTTACACAAGTTTATTTGAACCCACCTGCACAGTACAGCAAAGAGAACGGTAAGACAAGAGAATCGCCAATAATCAATGTTTTTGAATTACGTCACCTTGATGTCTACAGATTATTTGGAGGCGGAGCAATGAAATTTTTTGACTAGCATGTGCAAATCAACAGAAAAATGATTAGCTAACCACAGAATAAAGCTTTTGATACCTTAATCCTGAACCATATTGAAATCCTGTGTAGTGAGCGGAAGAGGACGATGCTTAAGAGAGGGTCTAGGATTGTGGTGAGATTCTGTGAGGACAAATTGTCTCGGATGTCCTTGCTCTCTGCTCTCCAACCTTAAAAATAGTATAGGAGAGCACTCAGTGCTATTTAATAGGCGGAAGGAAATGGTACGATGCAGTAAATGCATGGCTCTAATAATCATGCCAAACAACTTGCTTTACTCGGAATTATTAATTAATTCATTTTCCATGCCTCTTAATCATAATTATGGCCGTGGAGAGGCTGGCACTCATCTTAGCTGACTGTGGCCAAAGGCAGGGTACGACCTAAAAAGCTCGTCAAGCTACTGTAGAGTCAATACACACAAATGGGAGCAATTTGGAACCTTCAGTCAGCCCACTGTGTATGTTTTTGGACTATGAAAGGAAACCTGAGTACTCAGAGGAAACCCCCGTGAGCATGTGGAGAACATGTAAACTCCACACAAAACGCTCCAAGCCCAGGACTCAAACTCAGGCCTTGCTGTGAGGTGGACGTGCTAATCACTGTGGCATCATGCTCCCTGCTGACCCTGCTGGTCTCCTATTGACTAGGAGGGAGCTGCATCTCCATAATATCCATTATGCTTTTCATGTGCCTTCGACCCATTGTTCATCACGGAGATGCAGCTCCCTCCCATTGGCTAGAAGGGAGCTGCATCTCCATAATACCCCTGATGCTTTTTGTGTGCCTTTGACCCATTGCTCGTCATGGAGTTCTAACATGCATAAAGGACAGAGTTGCTGTTGTTTCATGAGTTTTTGAGTGTGCTCATTGCAACTTTATTTTTTTAGCTCAGGCTTTTAACCTTGCATAAACATTTGTAAGATTATAACTCTACTAAGAAGACATGGTCAACACACGTGCGCGCACACACACACACACACACACACACACACACACACACACACACACACGCGCGCGTGCACATTATATTTATATTTTTCATCATTCATTATGGGCTCCAAGAAAGGGATTCCCGGTGCGAGTGAAAAGAAGAAGCGGGCTCGTGGCATGTGGTTGAGTGATATCCCAAAGGAATATGGCCAAACCCGTCTACCATCGATACGATATTGAAGCAGAAGGAGGCCTTAGAAGGTATACTTTTATAATTTTTAAAGGGTTTAGGGGGTAGTATGGGGGGCCTTGGAATGAATCAGGCCTTTTCATGGAAAACGCTACTCAACTTACAAAAAAATCATGTTATGAAACCACTTCTGGAACGGATTAATTTCGTAAGGTGAGGAACCACTGTACTCTGAATAAATCTATCTTAATTAAAGATGGGACTTTTTAAAGTCATACTGATTATTTTTTAGTGGGACATGGAGCTGCTTCATACATGTATGTTTTTCATATTTTATGTAACACTGTTAGACTTATAAATGAACAGAGATCATCAGATTTGCCTCTCGGGTAAATTACTGTGCCTCTCTTGTGTTCCCTCCAATGGAGATGATGAGCGTTTTGAGTTCACATGATTGGCTGCCTGATGCTGGAGAACAGACACACAGGGAGGGGTGAAGTGAGTAACACCCCATCCCTGTTTTGAGATTTGAAAGAAGTTCTTCTCCACCCACCATCCTATTAGAAGCCGGGATGAGAGAGAGAGAGAGAGAGAGAGAGAGAGAGAGAGCTCCCTGTTCCGTACAAGGGCCCCATTAACTTGACCACTTGCCCTTTGCACACAAAGCCTGCGTCGGCCCCCTAGCCCACCCACCCAATTATGTGCGATTAGGCTCAGTGTGCTGTGTCAAGATGCAGAGGTACGAAGAGAGCTGGCACTGTTAACCGACCAAGAGAGGGCAGCCATTTAAAATGAACTGCAGGCGTGTGTGCATCCTGCCTGCTGGCATATTCTTCAGTAGTGTGTGGAGGTAGTGATAGGTTTGTGTGTTTTTTACAGTTTGCTTGACCGTACTCTGAAGCATTGGTGTATGAATCCATTAGAATACCCTAAAATTCTCAGTCTGTTTGCTCATGTATTTTATGCAGTACAGTAGTTTTATGATCACACACACACACACACACACACACACACACACACACACACACACATACACACACACACACACTGTGTGTCTGTGTGTGTGTCACAGAGAGAGAGAGAGAGAGAGAGAGAGAGAGAGAGCGAGCGCGCGCTCTCTCTCTCTCTCTCTCTGTCACACACACACAGACACACAGTGTGTGTGTGTGTGTGTGTGTGTGTGTGTGTGTGTGTGTGTGTTAATAAAAAATGTTTAATAATGGTTTAATTAATAAATATGTTAATAAAATGTTTAAATGGTTTAATAAATAATTTTCTTTTACTTTTAACACATATTTCATACAAAATTGTTGTACTTTTATCATTTTTAAAGGGTTTATGGGGTAGTCTTGGGAGCCGGGGATCGAATCAGGCGTTTAACATGTAAAATGCACCTCTACTTATGAAACTCCTGCGTTAAAGCGAAAAAGGCTCTGGAACGGATTAATTTCGCAAGTAGGGGGATGACTGTATAAATACACACACACACACATACAGACGCGTGTGCGTGCACATGCGCACCTCACATAAAAATGTAAGTTGTTTTGATGGAGGGTTTTGGGTTGAGTTTTGTTTTTGTGTCTTTCCTTAACTTTTTCCCTATTCTTCCTTATTTTCCTTATTTCTATTGCAGGTATGTGTATCTGCACATCGAACACAAACAGTCAATATTCAGGTGATATGGCTGTACATTAGATAAACAATAATAGGTGGCACTTATTCTTTGTTGCACATTAAGGAGGTACGGTGGCGTAGTGGCGAGCATGTTCACCTTACAGCATGGAGGTTCTCGGGCTGGTTTGACTCCCAGTGTGTGTGTGTGTGTGTGTGTGTGTGTGTTGGCCCTGCAGTAGTCTGGCAAATTGTTCAGGGTCTACCCTGCTTTCGCCTAGTGTTAGCTGAGAGGAGCACAGCTTCCCCATTACCCCAATAGGATTAACCTGCTTGACAAATGAATAAACATGAATGTGACGGATTATTGTCTTTGATGATCTGAATCGAGCGTTTATGGGACGTTTAATCAGAATTAGTTGTGAACACACACACACACACACACACACACACACACACACACTCCTGTAAGTGAGTTGTCTGGGGGGTTATTCATATTTTAATTGTTTTAATTGCTCATGCTCAGTTATTGCTAAAGTGGATGGTTTGGACATGTACAGAGGAGGGATAGTGAGTATATTGGTAGTAGGATGCTGAGGTTGGAACTACCAGGCAGAAGGCCCAGAGGAAGACCAAAGAGAAGATTTATGGATGTGGTGAAGGAGGACATGAAGGTAGTTGGAGTAAGAGTAGGAGATACAGCGGACAGGGTGAGATGGAGGCGGATGATTGGCTGTGGCGACCCCTGAAGGGACCAACCGAAAGGAAAAGAAGAAATTACAAGGTTTTTAATGATGTTTAGTTAGAAATTGTTTCTTTTCCATGTTTCCTCAAACTGGCGCTTCTCAAGAATTAACATTAGACTTGGTCTGAACTCCATCATTTTGTTATATATCAGTTTAAAAAAAAAAACATAACATGTAAAAATCAAACAAAACAATCAAGGAAGTTCTTAATGGTTTTTACTACAAAAAAAAATAAAACTATTGGTCAGTTTTGCAGAGCTGAAATCTTTACTGCTTTTCATTTCAAAGCTGTTTGTGTACTTGAAGATTTGATATTTGTGCTTGTTGTTTTGTCGCAAGTGATTTATTTAAATAAACGGAATACTTGGTCCTGCAATAGACTGACAACCTGCTGAGGGTTCATCTCGCCTGAAATGAGCTGGGATTGACTTCAGCATGTCCCATGACCCTGATGGATAGAAGACTGGACAGACAGAATCTCTCGAGCTCACGTTTATATTTCTAATTTGTTGTAAATAGAGATTATTCTATATGATTATATTCATCAAGTCACATTTTTTGGAATTCAGTTCAAGATCCTTTCCCCTCCTTTTTATTTTGAACCTGACCCTAACCTCTGCGTTTTCTTCTGATTGGCTCTTTGTGTTTCTCTGGCTCTGATTTGGTTGGATGCACTGTGAGCTTCAAATTGTTCAAACTTACTTCTGTCGCTTTCGATTTCTAAAATCTGTGCCCAGCGAGTGCATCTCCCCACCATTCGTCCTCGACTCAAAACACAACATTTTCCTCTACTTTGACATTTTTTGAAACTTCTTTTATTTGCAGGATTTTTTAAAGTCTCCCCGTCTTTTTTTTTCTTCTGATTTTCAGTAACAGAACAGAACTGAAAACAGGCCTTCCACAGTTTCTCAGTGTCATTAAACAACAGGAAATACTTCTGCACTCCAGCACTTCTACTCTGGGCCTGAATCATGCTCCCTCACTCTCCCCTCCCTCACTCTCCCTCACTTCCTCACTCCCTCACTCCTCCCTCCCTCACTCTCCACCTCCCTCATTCCTCTCTCCCTCCCTCTCCCTCACTCTCTCCCTCAATCCTCCCTCCCTCACTCTCCCTCCCTCACTCTCCCCTCCCTCACTCCCTCACTCCCTCACTCCTCCCTCCCTCACTCTCCCCTCCCTCACTTCCTCACTCCCTCACTTCTCCCTCCCTCCCTCACTCTCCACCTCCCTCATTCCTCTCTCCCTCCCTCTCCCCTCCCTCACTCTCTCCCTCAATCCTCCCTCCCTCACTCGCCCCTCCCTCACTCACTCACTCACTCCCGCCTCCCTCCCTCACTCTCCCTCCCTCACTCACTCCCTCACTCCTCCCTCCCTCACTCTCCACCTCCCTCATTCCTCTCTCCCTCCCTCTCCCTCACTCTCTCCCTCAATCCTCCCTCCCTCACTCTCCCCTCCCTCACTCTCCCCCTCCCTCACTCCCTCACTCTCTCACTCCTCCCTCCCTCACTCTCCCCTCCCTCACTTCCTCACTCCCTCACTCCTCCCCCCCTCCCTCACTCTCCACCTCCCTCATTCCTCTCTCCCTCCCTCTCCCCCTCCCTCACTCTCTCCCTCAATCCTCCCTCCCTCACTCGCCCCTCCCTCACTCACTCTCCCGTTCCCTCACTCCCTCCCTCACTCTCCCCTCCCTCATTCACTCCCTCACTTCCCTTCCCTCACTCCCTCCTTCCCTCACTCCTCCCTCCCTCACTCTCCCCTCCGTCGCTCACTCCCTCACTCTCCCCTTCTCTCACTCCCTCCCTCCCTCACTCCTCCCTCCATCACTCTCCCCTCCCTCATTCCCTCACTCTCCCCATCCCTTCCTCACTCCTCCCTCCCTCCCTCCCTCCCTTACTCCCTCACTCCCTCCTTCCCTCACTCACTCCCTCCCGCTCTCCCAACCTCCCTCACTCCCTCCCTCTCTCCCTCCCTCCCTCCCTCACTCGCTTTCTTCATCAGCCTACAGCTCCACTGAGTGACAGTAATACTGAGGATCAATGAATATACTGTACACCTTTTCCATGTCATCTTGATGTAGCAGACCCTAGAATTAATCACATTCAGAAAATACTAGTATAAAATATTAATTATTATCAGTTACCAATTTAAATGTTTTGTAAGAAATGTGTAGTTTTCAGTGGAGCCCAAGTTAAATTTTATAATGCCCTCAGTCGACTGAAAATTAGCCTCTTCTGCTCCTGGCGATGTGGTGTGTGTGTGTGTGTGTGTGTGTGTGTGTGAGAGAGAGAGAGAGAGAGAGAGAGAGAGAGAGAGAGAGAGAGAGAGAGCTTCTCCTCTCAATCAGGTTGAACTTTTTAATCCAGCTGCACCTGACAGCTGAAGCTTTTGTATAAAGGAATAAACCTCTCAGGACGTTGAGTTTTCAGCCACACAGATCCTGAAACTGCCTCAAGTGAATTTATGATTTGTTTACATTGTCAAGAAAATACTCAGTATTTTAAACAGGAAATGTTTGTGTGTGAAAGTGATTCTTCTATCAATAACTCGAAATCTTTGTTCTGTTTGGAGTGACATTGTGAAACTTCCCATAGCGCTCGTCTTCTTGAAGCACCATGACTGGTCAACAAGCGTCTTCCTGTTCTAAGTGGGTCTTCCAGGCACTTTGAGGGTCAGTTTCTTTCTCTGAAGGTCAACAAGACAGCAAAGTGCCCTGCCTTCTGTCCCTGCGACACAAATCTGCTTATTTCATAAATATTTTATATTAATGCAGTCTGAAATATTATCGCATGACTATCTTTTTCATATTAATACAAAAACATTGTTTTATATAACAGATATATAAAATAGATTCATATAGATTTTTAAAACGTCAGACCGCGAGGTTTTATATACCTTGAGTGGAAATGTGGTTCCTCCGCAGTAGGCCTCGTTCTGGGCTGGTGCTGTTGGCTGTTTATACAGAGCTTGCTTTGCCTGGAGAGTGAAAGCTTTTTGTGCTGCTATGTTTCTGAGTCTTATTCATTTTAAATCCTGCTCATAATCTTTTTTCTTTGTAGATTACTAAAAACGGCCTGGAATATAGAAATTGCATTGTGTGCTATGCGCCATGTAGGTAGGTTGTGCAGGGGACTAACTCATACTGCCCATATTAATGAACTGTTTGATGCTGTTAATTAGGGTCCCGCAGTTTTCCTAATTGATAGTGTTGACTCATTGTCAACATAAGAGGAGCCAAGCTGTAGCTTTTTCCACAATTGCTACTCGTTTCTCAGCAAACAAGTTGTACTGACGTCAAAAGGCTCCGTTTTGCTTTGGCTTGTATTAAATTAAAATGGGCACAATGCACAGAGGGAATCCTGCCTGCTGAGATAGTTCTGTCGACTTACTAGTTTGATTATTGATAGTATTTGTTGCATTTCCAGAATACTGTGTGTAAAATGAATGCATAGATAGATAGATAGATAGATAGATAGATAGATAGATAGATAGATAGATAGATAGACAGATAGATAGATAGATAGATAGACAGATAGATATTAAAGGATGACAGATTTAATGGCAAATATATGTCTAATCAGCAAATGTGTGATCTTTTCCTAAAATGTAAACAAATTTCTTATTAATGTTACTGTAATGCAATATATCACGTTTCTAAATTTTAAACTGAATGTGTGTGTGTGTGTGTGTGTGTGTGTGTGTGTGTGTGTGTGTGTGTGTGTGTGTGTGTGTATACATTTATTCATTTTCTAAGCCGCTTAATCTTATTTAGGGTTGTGATTAGGCTGGCTCCCATCTCAACCAACTCTGGGTGAAGGTGGAGTACACCCTGGACAGCTCGTCAGGCCATTGCAGATAGACATATAGACACAGATGGCTAGATAAATAAAAAAAACAATGGTTTTAAATCCACTCACAGTTACACATTAAATCAGAGGGTGATGAGGATTTCCTTCTTTCTGACCCGGTCCTCTGACTGAATTTAAAAACACAGCCGGTGTATGTTTTGCTCTGCCCAAACCCAAAGGGTTTTTTTTTTTTTTTTTTTTTAATTCTCTGGGCTGAGTCCTAGTTAACTTCCTGGCTGTAAGGGGTTGTGTCTCCAGGACTGGATTATAGTAGGTGCAGGCTCTGGTGGTGACCATGACCTACTCATGAACCTCTGGTTAGTGCGCACCTACTCAACCCGCTGTGTCGGGTTTAAAACTCATTAATAACTGGGTTCTTACAGAGGCAGACTCACTGTCTGACGTTAAGCGGATTTCAAGCCCTCACAGCCTTCTGATATGGTAATGATAAACATCTGATGGTTTTCAGAGGCTGATTTTCTTGCCTTCAACTTTTATTATTCATCTATTCGGTTTTTCATCTTAAAGCGTATTATCAAGATTATCTAATGAATGATTTGGTGAAACTTATAACAAAAGAAAGTACTCACAAGATTGAGGAATGTAAATCGGGTCCCCTCGATGGGTCTTGAAGGGTTTAAGAGGTTGAACGTTGCAGCTAGAATTTGCTGATTGGAGGGAACTGAAAGGCCAAGGCAAACGTTGACTGTCAGTGCATGACTTGAATTTTCAAGACTGCTTCAGTTCATAGTTGTCTTTGAGCATAAATACACCGTACTCACAGCGTCATCTTGGCTCGTCTGTGATCCCGTCCCCTTACATTCTTCCTCTGTAGCCGTGGTCATGTCTGCAGAACAGAGAAATGGCAGTATTTAACTGAGCAAAGCTTAAAATCAAGTCAGAAAAAAATTAGCTTTGGAGACATGCGGGCTGTCATGGACCTCAATGGCCGCATTATGTAAATCTCTGACGTGCCTTGATGTAAACCTGAATAGAAACACATTAACGTCTTGTATGTGCTAAAAAAGAGCTCTGACTTGGCTGCACTGAGACGGCAGATCCAGTAATCATGTTGACAAATTAATGGCACAGAATTAGCTGTCCATTAAAAGTGTATTATGGGGCACACTGGCACATAAAATTACTCCCGAATACATGCAAGAGTGAGAGAAAGTGCGAGTGCATGCCAGTGAGAGAGAATGATGGAGCCAGTGCAGACATTAAAGGC
This sequence comes from Plotosus lineatus, assembly GCA_024760905.1. NCBI lineage: Eukaryota > Metazoa > Chordata > Actinopteri > Siluriformes > Plotosidae > Plotosus > Plotosus lineatus. Next base: position 58,341,668 of record CM045736.1, on the reverse strand, counting down.
TCTCTGACTGACATTTATAAACCTGGAGCCATCAAAACGCCATAAGAGTGCCTTCAGGTGCTAACTTTAGTTGAAAGGTTGTAATGAGGTTGTGTGGAGGTGAGATGTCAAGCGCTGGCTCTCTTTTCTCTGTACCGTATGAATGAATGTGTACCGGGGGGGATGGGGGGATGGGGGGAGGTTAAGGAGACAATCAACATACCTGTCTCATAACCCTGTTTTATTTCATGGCTAATTTGGTCCTGCTGTGCACTGATGCAATGTCACCAAACGTGCCATTTCAGCCGGAGGGGTTCACCCCTGCCAGCCATCCTCAGAGCAGTCACACACACACACACACACACACACACACACACACACACACACACACACTGATATTTAAAAATGAATTGAAACATGTCACCTGCTTCGACATCAATCAAATATTTATGCTATTGTAATGTATTATCCTTTGTACGAGCAAAAAACGTCAAAAAGAGTTTTACACAATCTCACTGATTTTATATTCAGTTTTTATTCGGCAGTGTAGCTTCGCTTTGCAGGAAATTAGACGGACTGGCAAGCAGTGAATATTTAATGGAGGGATTCTTGCTTGCAAGCTAAATGGCTTAAGTGAAATGTACCTCATTGAATTTCTGCATTAAAATCAGATGCTGCGGCCTTTAAAATCTAATAAAGAATGGCAGCATGAGATAAAAAAATATTGGTACTGTTTAAAATTTAAAACCAGTGGAAGTAAATTAAAGTGCATTATTGCGGGGGAATTCATTCAGACAATGGAAAATCTGATGATCACGCTAGATGTGTCGACGCATGGGAATGTCTGTAATTTCTTATCCGATGGTAGCCTTGTGTACTGTCAATCTCAAAATGCTGGAACAATCTACCTGAAATAATCTGTAAGTTATTGCTCTACCTCAGGCCTTTGAAACATGGTGACACGCATGTGAAGCGGTGAGGTAAAATGTCAGTGAAGCTAATGATATAAATGTCAGCTATAGCGCTTTGGTGTCTGCAATATGGCGGGCGAATCTGTCAGTTATCTGTGTTTTTGAATGTATACAGTCCCATAAGAACTAATGCCAAGGGCTTGAGTGACAGGATAAAGCCAGAGTTAAATAAAGATTTGAGCCATGGTTATTGCTCCCCTTTCTTCCTCTGCACACGGTGAAAATGTAATTCAGATGTCAGTGCGGAGTCTCTCTCCCATATGGTGCAGTTTCTCGCTCGCTCTTGCTCCCTCTCACTGCCCTTCTTTCTCTTTTCTCCTGCTCCCTATTGTTCCTTTTGTTCTCTCTGCTGCTCCTTTATCGAACAAGATATTGCAGCAGGAGAAAAAAGATGACACTTTCTCAGTTGTCCTTCATGTCCTCTTTGGAGTGCTTGTCATTTTGGCAGCAGCGTGGTGACAGCAGCCTCTACAGCAGAGCAGTGTGCAGAGCAGCTTACAGTAAAGTCACTCTAATAGAACCATGACACCGTCTGTCAGCTTTTCTCTGTCTTTTTCTTCCTGTCGGACCGTGTAGCATTCCCATATTCTTTGTTAAATTGTCACCATACCTTTTAAAACGAATTTGATAGGCTAATGTTTAATGCTGTGTGCTGCAAACAGTCATTCAACAATTCATCAATTCTTATCATCTTTTACTGTTGAACTGTATTTTCTTTATTCAGTCCTCAGCCACATCTGTCTCCTGCAGAATTAAAGACGTATCACAGGATGTTTCACAGGCCCAGAAATGGCCTTCAAATTATGAAAAAAAAAAAAAATACATCGTATTTCTAGAAAAAAAAAAAGAAAAAAAAAAAGAAAGAAAAAGTTTCCTTTTTCTTAAAAAGGATTATTACTTTAAGTTACAATTCATTTTGTCAAACATCCTGCTGAGCAGTAGATAGATAATTAAATGGTTTTTCATCCAAATCCGGTTCCCGTCTTCTAGAAGTTTTAACCCTCATCATTTCTGTGACCCAATCAGAGCTTGACTGGCTTTTCTGTCTGAATGAAAGAGTGATCTGCACAATATGGGCAAGAACCACAGGCTACCAGCCACTACAATATCTTTGGCAGGCTTTTGGAGCCTGGCCACCATGGCACAAAAGCACAACGGAAGTGGGGCTAACTTCTAGGAAGCCTTTCTCCCTCATACAGGGCAGTAGGGGGGCAGCCAGATGTAGAGCACTGGGTAGGGGGGCTATTGTCCCCCAATGCTGGATTTAAAAAGCGGAAAGGAGAAAGGAACGGAACTCTCTTTCTCTTAATTGTTGCTCTCTGTGAGTGCAGAAAGGGAGTCTGTCCCCATCTTTAGCTGTTCCTTCATTCCTACTTTCCATCTTCACCAGATCTTTTTGTCCTGTTTCTGGTTAACCATCTGAAAGAGCCAGAAGTTCAACACTTCCTGGAAAGGAAATCGTACCAAAAATACAGAATATTACTGTATTGCATAAATTCTTTACCACCGGTTTCATAAAAATAAAAAGTTAGGTGTGTACATTTATAAAAGAAAGGGATGTTTAACAATTAATCGGCAACAGAACAACAAGTGTTCCATGACATCTACAGGCCCCGAGGTGAATAATTGTTGTAGTACCGACTGCACAGGAACAAATGCAATGAATAAATAAAAAACAGAGACTATAATGAGATCTGTTCCATACACTGGATTTGCACAGAACTTCCACATCTACATGATGGACGGGATTTTTATGGACTTTTGGTCGAATTTCTCCAGATCCAGGCTTTTAAAAATTATTTTATTGCATTATTTAATTCACTATTCAATCCAACAGCATCCAGCCAGCCTGAATAATTATTTGAGGAGACTACAGCGGACCATGACAATCAAACTTAATCCAAAATGTTATGCTTATTTTTAACATATTTTACCGACAGATGCAGGTGAGCTCTGCAAGCGGCACATACATACATACATACATACATACATCTTTTGAAACTGATTTTTGTATATACTGTCCTGTCCTGTGCACAAACACAAAGAAGGCTAATTAAATGAGACTTTTAAGATTGATTTTTTTTTTCCCCCCATTTTTAATACAGAACCATGACAATGCCTCCTGCTCCAAGCAAACAGGGAGCGTTAGCTGTTTTGATTCAAGAATTATTTACTTGGCACCTGGCAATGCCTATTATCCGCCAGATAGTGAACCCATCAGATGTTCCCATGTACGATACACTAATGATGCGGAATTACTTACGAATCACTTTCCTGGTTGTTCAGAACAATCTTTATTATAATCAGGTCATTCAGAAAGTCCTCTTGGAACCATATGTCCTCAGTGATTTGGCCAGCCTTAGCATCTCATCTGTCAATGACAGTTACAAGAGATCAACTTCCCCCCTCACACACACACACACACACACACACACACACACACACACACACACACACACACACACACACACACACACACACACACACACACACACACATTCCACAAGTTGAAGACATTCAGATCTCTTTACATTTCAGGTCTCATTACATTTTGTAGCAGTCTTTGCAAACCCATCTGAGGAACAGACAATGTCTTCGGACTCTATGGCATCGAGGCCGAGCATATGGGATCTGAAACATGAAATCCATAATGGTAAACATTGACAGATTGCATCAGTTTGTTTCCATTAGGGACTGAGATTGGTACACTTGTGCTAAGTGGCCCATTGCTGTCGAAGACTGAGGCCCGTCTGAAGAATGCTCTTAATAGCGTCCTTAAACAAGACCTTTTGTGCCCCCAGCCATTCTCAGGCCACAAAATTAGGCTTCCTTTTTCTGCATCCTTTCTCTCCCCCTTCATTCCTCACATAAACCACCATGTGAAGTGGTTCATTACGGAGCCTCTCCTCCTCTCAGGTACTGGCTGCAGCCATTGCCTATTCTCCAGTCCTCTAACTCCCTCAGGAAGGAAAAAGGAAGACGTGGCAGACAAAGGTCCTGTTCGTACTTCCTATGGAAAATTAGCAGCTTTCACCAAGGTAGAAAGGATGTGCCCGAGGCCTCACTAGCAACTTGCTTCATTGCTGAAGTAACGACCCCCCAACACCAATTAAGAGCGAAGATGCTCTTCTCCTTACTGAGTGCATCTATTTACCTTGTCCATAGCCCCCCACTCCCGTAGCCTTCAAAATCTTCCCCATACACACTTTTGAGACACAGAAGAGCTCTCCTGTTCAGAGTAGGGTGGCAATGGGCCTTTCGCGTTCCAACCGTTCTGCCCTTAAAGACCAGTAGGTCTGCCTGCAGGGCATTGTGGATGCCTGAGAATTTTCTCAGGATGGGAACAACAGTGCACTGAAAAAAGACAAAGCACAATGACCAGAGGAGTAGAAAGGGTACACCTACTTCTGAGAGAATAATGACAGTAAGGGGTAAAAATGTCCTATTACGTCATTATAAAATCATCTTGAAAGGATCTATGGCTATGGTAAATTTCACTCTTTGTGGAATGCACCAGAACTTTATGGCCAACAAAAGTGTAGCGAACACTGTCGAGGTTCAAGGAGACATACCACCCCTTTCTACTGCAGGACACGTAGGTGTAACCAGGACTAACCAGTCGTCTGTTACAGCTTAATGAAGTAGTTTATACAAAGTGTGAAGACCCCGAGATTTGGGCAGAGCTGAAAGGTTTTAAGGCCGAGTCTGAATGAGTAAATCCAGGGCAATAACATTTGAGAACTTGTAGCAAAGGGATTCAAGTGTTATAACACCGATCGGAGAATTGTGAAGCTTCCAGGGGAGCCTGTGCTGAAAAAAATTCCACATTTGGTCAAATTCAACCATTACATCATGGCCAGCTTATGAACACTTCCGCCCGCTCTTGTAGAATTGATATACAACACACAACATAAATCAGATCACCTGTGGAATAATAATATAATATTCGAATAATTTAAAATAATTTACAGCAATCTCAAATTAGGCTTGTTTTTGACAAATGTAACAAAATCTTTGCTTTTGAGAATTAAAACCCAAAACTAAATCTACACTCAGATTTCATACATATACATTTACATATCAGATATTCCATTATTAACCCCTCACAGTGGGAAATGTCTCAGAAAAAATATCGTAACAGCAAGTTTATTGGAGAAAAAAGATTTGAATTATTAATAAGAAATCTGTTTTTGATAGATTTCACACGTACTCATGAACTGTGTCCACCACAAACTCAGCCTGAGACTCTCAGCCAAAGCTCAGTGTATGTTCGTGCATGATGCGTGCGGCTTAGGCCCAAAAGCAAATCAAGTTGATCTCGCACAAGGAAAAAGCAGGTGAAACTTATTTTTTTCTGACAGTTTACAAACACACACACACACACACACACACACACACACACACACACACACACACACAAAGGAGAAATGTTTTATAATAAATAATTAGACCGTGCAAAATGCAATGAAAAGCAAACCATTGATGAAAAAAAGTTTATAACCTTTTAAAAATGGACGTTTCATCTACAGCAGTGACTGTTGAGGTGGTTTATGAGCAAATGACCTGAAGGATGCTATATATAAATAGATTGCTTATGTGATGCCTCGTTTTAGACATCTACAAAAAGATGTATGACGGATTTGTCTGCTGTGTTTTTCTAAGAAAGTTGAAACTTAAAGTTAGTGGTGAATCCTCAGGATGGTACAAAATATTAAAACATATTAATTTAAAGCAGGGGTCACCAACCTTTTTGAAACTGAGAGCTACTTCATGGGTACCAATTAATGCGAAGGGCTACTAGGTCGATACACACCTCTGAAATTACAAATTTGCTCAATTTACATTTAATTAGATTTAATTAGATGTTATTATTAATAATTAATGATATTCATCTATGTGAAGATATTGACTTGATTTAAAAATATATTCAAAAAAATTATATGCAGCTCAATGGAGAGTGGCGCTGTCCTAAAAATGGGCCTGTCCTAAAAATAGCAGTGAACAGGTCCGCGGGCAACTTATATTGTCCTTGCGGGCTACCTGGTGCCCACGGGCACCACGTTGGTGATCCCTGATTTAAAGCATGGCAAAGACACTGGAGGAACACAGAATAAAAGGCTTAAACAATACATCGAAACAAATATACTACATAAAATCCAGAGTGCATTAAATATCACAGATTTATTTTAAATGCTATAAACTCGGAAGGTTTTAATCCATCAGTCATTTCATCTGCTTGAGCCACTCACCTTTCCCTGCATGACCATTATCGGACCGCTCATGTGTTTGTGCACTACTTATACTTTCCCTCTAAAACTATAGTCGGCAGCAAGGTCATGCACCAGCTGGGCATTAGAGTAGAAACCATGAAGAATGCTAATAATGACTCAGTAATCCCATGAATTTAAATGGAGAGGAAGTAGAAGGCGCTCACCAGTGATCAAGCAACAGTTATCATTAGTATGCGTGCCATCCTCCGTGTTGTCTAATCAATGTCGTTCTATAGGTTTCTTTAATTGAACTGTAAGAAGGCTATTTGTTTTACCTGCTATATTTATTTGCATTGATTAATCACTGTTCAATATCTCGTGCCTCTTGTGGAAGTTTCCATCTGTGGATTTGCTCTCGTCAAATAGGCCTCTGTGTGCAGCAAACAGAGCTGGCGTCTGGAATGGAGAAATCACACCTTGTGACAGTCGGCTGGTGAAATGGCAGCAAATTAAGTCCTCAACAGCACATGGCGTTTAAGTGCACTGCACACGATACCAATCAGCAAGTTTATTACCACGCCTTCCGCGCTCGCTGTTATCACAAACCACAGTCATTAAAAAGCATTTGACCTTTTTCAACAGGGATCCAGAAATTACTTTCTTTTCTCTCTCTCTCTCTCTCTCTCTCTCTCTCTCTCTCTCTCTCTCTCTCTGTCTGTCTCTCTGTCTCTCTCTCAAAAATCATGCTCCTCAGCAAATTGTAATGCAACCTCCTTCACAAAGCCAGCGTCAGGCCAGGCAGCCCTGAGGAGATACTGCTTTTAATTAAATGCTACATCTGCCAATTGTTTTATAAAGACAATTAGGGAGACAAAGAAAAAGGGCTCAGATTAGAGAGCAAGAGTGAGAGAAACAAACAGGCAGAAAGTAAGGGCGAGCGGATGCCACTCTTCTGATAGCGTGGAACAGCTTTGCATCTTGGACAGTGATGCCGAGGCTTAGTGTGTGCACGGACCAGGGGAGAGGTCTGTGTGAGGCTGAGCTGAGGAAGACACACACATATACACACACACACACACATATACACACACACACACACACACACATATACACACACACTGGCTCTTTGAAATCCCCATTCATTGCTATCAGGCGCTGTCACATGTTCCGGGTTGTGTTTGTGTGCACCACTCACACTGTGCTTGGCGCAGCTCTCAGCATTCGGCAAGCGGCTTTAGGGCTTGTTTGGAGTGGAAGCATGAAACTGCTAGACTGCCTCCTCCTCCATGTTTATTTATTCTACACAGGTGACATCTTTCCTCGGAAGATTGAGGCCAACTGGTTGTTGCTCCACGCTGCACTATTATCACCATGCTTGCTTATAGTTCCTGCACGAACAAGACTGTCGTTTCTCAAAACTACATTTCACACGTTAAATATCTACAACATGCCAAACACAAACACTGCAAATCCAAGCTAATTCCGACCGATGGTCTTCTAAATGTTGGGTTAATAGTCTGCTATTTAACAGTGCTGTGACAGTGGGCTTTCTGAGACACAGCCCTGTTCTGTTTGCTCTACTTTTGGGCTCATTTGCAGTGTTTATCTAAACACCAATGTCCACCGACGGTGAGTGTGATGCACAGCTGTGCCTCAGACTACGAGTTTCATCTGGTTCCACTGAGATTTGGGAGACCGCTCAGACACATACACGTGAACACGTGCATTCTTTCGCTGATCTCAGAGCAGTTTCTTGCCTCCATGTTATAAAGAAAAGAATCAGCAGCACCTGATAATTAAGAGCGTTCAGGGCATTTAAAGAAGGCTCAACACGAGTAATGGCATGTTGTGTGAGGGAAATGTCTTGAGGCAATTACTGCATCGGGGTGAACAGGATAGGAAGTGTAAAAGCGGGCTTAAGCTATAGGGCTGACAAACCATTTCCATATGAGCAGAAAATCCAATTTAACAGCGTGTCAGCACAATAAAGCTGCGACATGTGGGCTCCCCGCAAGAAAATGGCACAAGTGACTCATCTTTGTAAAGTATGAAATTGATCTGTCTCAAAGGCACCATGACCGTTTATCCTGTTAGGTACCAGCTTACACCCGGCCTGCGGGCACCATCACCACACCCACCTGTAGCTGTATTCGAATACATTCCTCTGTTAAATACAATTGGCCTGAATAAGACAAATTAATGTGACGTGACATAAAATATAATGGATCTGAGCATGTGTTAATAATGGCTGTATAGTAATATCAATTTGTTATATATATTTATATATATATATATATATATATATATATATATATATATATATATATATATGCAAATGCATAATTTCAGACTAAGTTATTATTATTCATAAATACTTTTAACAAGTGCTTAAGTTTGATAAATGAAACAATCAAAATCAAGTGATTATATAGTCCCCTGAATAAAAATAACTTTTATATCCTTGCTAATATGATTAAAATTTAGTAATTACATTAATTAACCAAGAAAAGAATAAGTTATTGAACAATAGTTAATTAAAAAAAAATAACAATAAAAAAATGAAATAATTCTAATTTATCCTTTTTTTATTAGTTTCTTTAGTTAGCAAGTGAAGCCTTATTATACAGAGTACATATTCAATTTAGCTGTAATCATAATTACTGTGTTATAAAATGTTACATTGATGTGAGAGTAAAATGGAAAGATATTTTTAAAGGTTTAAAATATTTCTCAGAAGGAAGTGATGACTGTGGTGCAGCAGGTATATTCTGTTCAGTGTGTACAGTGTACAGTGTAGTGCCTGTACAAAAAATAAATAAACTCACAAATTAGAGCATTGTGATCATTCTGGGCATCACTGAGCAGAAACCAGAAAACAAGCAAATATATACACACAAATAAGGAGCGAGGCGCGTCAGTTTACACGGTGTTGGTAAGATTTCTATCATTGTTTGGTCTGTACATATTGTGCAATGCATGGTATACAATCATCATATAAATGGGACACTGATAGTTGCCAATTATTATTTACACAAACGTATCTATGTATGTATGTATGTATATGTGTGTGTATATACACTAGTGTGTGTATATATATATATATATATATATACTTTTTTAACTAAAAATGTAGGTTATATGTAAAAACATGAAAGCATTTTTGGTGAGAATACTGATGACACAAAAGGAGTAGATAATGTGAGGGTGTGAAGTAGATATGAAAAGGAAAACTTTCAATTCAGTTCGTTATAGGCTTACTGCCATTTACAAGAGGTAACCAGGCCTGATTTTAAAAGCTCATGAAGCTGCAGCTTTGTTTTATGTAATAAATCAAAGATAAACAGTTGCTCAGCATTTTCTTCCTGTTCTGTGTATAACAGTGTCATTGTGTTTCCTGAAATGATAAATTTGCTGCAACACAATTCTTTGAATCCAAACGCAGCAGATTAATCAGCAGTACTGCAACCTTGGCTTATCAGAGGAGATACTGTTTATTTCCCCCCCCCCTATGTTAGTATGAATAATATTCGTGTTTATATTGAAAAACTGCAGAAACTGAACCCCATGGAAAAAAAAAAAAAAAAAAAAAAAAAAGACTGCAACCCTTTCAAGGACGTGTCGAAATAATCTAATCAAATTTCACAAGATCCTCCAAAGTGATGAGTCAATAAGGTCTGCTTCCCCCCCAACACTACATGAAAACAAACAGGAAATCATACTGCTCGCAGGAAATATGGCATGTCACAGCCTGTGCAGCATAAAAGCTTCTTTCAATATAATTCATCATTTTGATCTTCATCTTTATTGGGCGGAGCACACATTCACACCGATAGCAAACAAAACATTTGAGTTAAATTTCAACAAATGAATGTGAGGTGTGGGGTTGATGAGCAGATGAGGATGGTCTTTCTTTTGACTGTGTGCTCTTCCACTGAATGTCATGCTGTAAAGCGATGGCGCACTATTCACACGTGATCCCCTGAAAGCCTGTGACTCTTACACAGCCTGCACAAATGCTTCCTTTCATTCTGTACTGCCGAGCTTTTAAAAAACACAATTTGCAAGTAAAATTCACAAAATTCAAAGAGTTGAAAGGTTAGACCATAATAAAAGCTCAAAACAAACAAAAAAGCACAGAAATGCGAGGTGCTTCTTATTAACTATCCAAAATAAATCAAAACAAAAACGGACAGCAAAGGTTTGTATTTATTTTTCAGTATGTAACAGTAAATATAAACATTTTATTTGGATATGAGATTATATTCAAATAGCATCACCGAAATGTTAAGCAGATGTGTCATCAGGTGATATGTGTTTAAATTATTATGAATTTGGTTTTTAATTGAGTGTGTTCTTTTTTTTAAGCAGCTGCTTTGGAAGCCAGTCTATGACACCAGTAATAAAATATTGAAGCCTGTACAAAATCATTCATTTAATTATTGGATAAAACTCAAATCAGAAGGGATTCTGAAAGATTTGCAGATGAAAAATCGGAAACTAACGACTCACTGACTTCGTTTCTTTAAGCCCTGGTTAACACATTGCCCATTTACATCACATCCTCATGGGGATAAAAGATCCGGATCCAGAATGGCGGATCGTTTCATTTCGCTTTAAAGCCAGGACGACAGGGAACGTCTGCGCAAAATGGACAGACGACGTCGACGAAAAGATGCGTTTGACTTTTTTGACATTAACATTCTTCTTTCAGAGACCACTGAGAATTCATCCGTCTCTGTCTACCGTGTCTCTGGTCCAGATCCTGTTCTGTTGTGAATCATTTCCCACTGCTCTTCCATTTCTCGTCTTTCATATTTCTGATTGCACAAACACAATGCTCAGCTACTTTGCTTATATTCGAGGAGTGCTATGAATGTGCACGGCTCGTAAAATCACCTCAATACTCAGCTTACCAACTGTTATTGTTTTGAAAGCGGCACTGGTATGCCTGAGGACAGATGTGTAGTATGCTGTTGGTACACTAGACGACAACTCTTTGTTATATTACATGTCATGTGCTACAAGCTGGTGTCGCATTATGCTGTCTTTGTTTGGTTCGGTGCAAGAAACCTAAACTGACATATACATGAGTCTTCTTTACTGTAGTGCTGTAAATAAAACAGGGCTATGTGCCCAAGCATGCACGCACACACACACACACACACACACACACACACACACACACACACACACACACACACACACACACACACACACACACACATCACCTGAGACATTTTTTCAACTAATAAATACATAAACACATTAATTGTTTTTCAATTTCCTCTCTGTTAACCTACTAAATCTCTCTCTCTCTCTCTCTCTCTCTCTCTCTCTCTCACACACACACACACACACACACACACACACACACACACACACACACACACACACACACACACACACACACACACACACACACACACACACACACACACACACACACACACACAGCTGCAAAGCTCCTCTAATTTCCTCCGGCTGCTACATTGGCAGGGAGTGAGGGAGTGTGTGTGTTGCAGCACAAACAGAGATGTGTTTTGGGTAATTGGTCGTGCTGTGTATGTATGGAAATCTCAGAGTGTGTGACAAGGCTAGATAGCTGCCCAATGTTGTCCTGATCCACGCTTTAGGCTTCCAGCCAAAGTATTTTATCTCTTAATGCATTAGCGTGATCTTCCAATTAGCCCACACTCATAATACCCCAGCTTGTGGTGATGTTGTGTGAGTGTGTGTGTGTGTGTGTGTGTGTGTGTGTGTGTGTGTGTGTGTGTGTGTGTGTGTGTGTGTGTGTGGCTTGGGGTTTCAGCGATAGTTCTGGTTGAGAGGTAAAATGAGGTGCTTATTGTGTGGGTGGGGGTGTTGTGTGCTTGCCGGAGCTCCCGTTGTAAAGTTTGCTGATAAGGGGAACTGGGCCCTTGAGCATCCATTCAGCCTGGTATATTAACACTCCTTATCGGCGGCCCAGATAACGAGTGCATGCCATTTGCCTTCGGAGGAATTAGCTCGTCTTCCTTGGCTAACCAGGCAGTGGTGATTAACCTTTATGCTGTCCAATATTCTCCCAAGACTCCCTCACTCAGATTAGACACCATTAGTTATGACCAACTTAATGAACAGAGAGAGAGAGAGAGAGAGAGAGAGAGAGAGAGAACTGAATGCACAGTGTACTCTCTCTCTCTCTCTCTCTCTCTCTCTCTCTCTCTAGCTATCTGTCACACTCACTCTCTCACTTTCACTCTCTCTCTCTTGCACTCTCTCTCTCTCTCTCTCTCTCTCTCTCTCTCTATCTCTATGTGTGTACATTTCTAGGCATCACTTTCTGTTTTTTTTTTTACATAATAATCGTTTAACCATTTCTTTCGTGTCTTTTATTAATTTACTATTCGTGCTTTCAGATATTTACATTCTATTGTTGAAAATGGAAACTTAATTAATTTCTATCCTAATTAGACTTACTTGATCTTATGGAGGTCAAAAATTAAAATTTCTAAATTGATGTGCAGTGAAATATTTCATTAACATTTCTATGTGATTTTGCAAGTTGAGTTCATCATATACTTTTAAGAGACTCAAGCAGCATTGTGCTTTTCTATTCAAATCTTAATCATAATAATGCTAATATCAACTGCTATGCTTTAATGTAAAGTACTGTCTTGTCGTTCTATTATAAAGTTTTGTTATTGTTGTTCTTTTTTTTTAATTTAAAAAAAGTAACTTTAAAATAAATCTGTGTGACGAATGGCTCACATAATAAAATCAATATTAATTAATTTATTCTCTCGATCAGACATTATCCACTGCTATTATTCATACTACAGACCTGTGTAAGTGTTGCATTGTCTAATGCTTATTTCCTTTCCTTCTATATCTATTAACTCTTTTTTCTTCACATGTCTGGAAACGGGTCTGATTGAGCTTATATACCACTCAGTGGGCCAAGTGGCTGTTCAAGGATATCAAAGTAAAAGTACAATCAGTCTGAGGTTACCGCTTTTGATAAGCTATGCTAGCAATAAAATGATGTAGCTAATCCATGGAGGTGAGATGCACCAGTTAGTGTGTGTGTGTGTGTGTGTGTGTGTGTGTGTGTGTGAGAGAGAGAGAGAGAGAGAGAGAGAGAGAGAGAGAGAGAGAGAGAGAGAGAGAGAGAGAGAGATGTATACTTCCAGATGAGATAACCAGTCATGAACAAACAGTGTGAATTATATTTGATCATTACATTACATTCTACTAAAAACACGCCATCATTGGGTGTTTCTGCATCGGTGAAACTACATGTCAGTGTTAAATGTTAAAGTGCTTTCACAATAGTGAAGCCTGTCCATGCACAGAGAGGCAGAAAATCTTCATGCCATCATTACTTTGAGGAATCACCAACTGTCTTTCATTCTCTATTGTGTTTCAGGAAGATAACTTCACAGACGTGATATGGGATGACACTTGCACACACACACACACTGGTATACGACGCCGTCCAAGCTAGTACTGGTTTCAACCAGATTAAGTCTCTTGTTTAAAGAAAATGTGGAATTGGATTACTGCTCTGGAAGCAAGACCCTGGATTTCTCACACCAAGCAAGTGTCTTTGAAAAAAGGCTGTTTGTGAAAAAAATCACACACACACACACACACACACACACACACACACACACACACACACACACACACACACACACACACACACACACACACACCATGCCTGCACAGTGATGGTTCTGCACTGTGGACCTACATGGCCAGCGTTCCCCAGGCGCCCAACACATTTATCTATGAGCACAATTAAGAGCGTGAAATTTGAACATGCCGTGTTAACTAAGAAAGTGCTTTTGTTCCAAAGGAAACAAAGCTCTGTGGAAAAATGAGTTTTTCAGCCTTGAGAGACCAACGCCAAGGCTCACGGATACCCAGAATAATCACATTCTCTCTCAAATCCCTGTTGTTGGCACAGGTAGAGCTCATTTAAGACCGTCCACTGACTAACCAGGAGCAGATTTTGAATTATGGATTCTCTCCATTCTTCTCGTTCAGGAACAGAGCCTGGAGTCCACCTCCGCCACGAAACACCAATCGCCCCTCTTCATCATTTTACTTAAGGCTCCAAAGTCAGAAGGCTCGACCCCCTCGAGGCCCCCTCTCTAAAACCATGAACTCATAGGAGGAAATGGTGCCACCATAATACCATTCTCCAGCGTGTTTCTCAAATGAATCCTCGTCTCCACCTTAAGAGAATGACTAATCAAGCAGTCCAGACTCCAAGCTGCCAGTCAAACGGCTTCGCTATCTTCCCACCACGGCTTCTTCCTCTAATACCAATTTAAATAATTCACAGGCCTTCCACTGCCATTATTCAAAAAGATCATAATAGTTTTCCTTGTGCCCAAAGCACAAAAAATCAATTATTTCCCCACAAAGACTTGAAAGTACTTAGCACGGGGCTGTGGCGAGCTGAGTTATATCAAATTGAAACCGCACTCATTACACGGCACACAATTAGTTACCTCAGGTCTGTGAGGCCTTTCATTGCGAACAGCATATCTGTATTATTACAGAAACAAGCAGGCAAATGCTATTGTTCGGGATTTAGAGAAATCAATAAGACAGTGGCATGAGCATTTGGAGGCCTGTCACTCAAATCTGCTGCGGGCCAGAGATAAAGGTCTGAATTCAAATTAGCGCAGGCAGCCCGTGACATCACAAGTGACACCCCAAATAAAAGCCCCGGCTCCATGACATATGTAATTATTCCTTATGTATTCTCCTCCTTTCTTCTTTCTCATTGTGTATACTTATGTAAGGATGTTTTATATAAAGGGATTAAGAGTAGTTTAATGAGAAAATGGAATAGTTTTTTCCCCTCCACATGAATGTATGTGTGTGAGAATCCAGCTTTTATCCATTGACTGAGCTTATCGGCATCTCTTCTTTCTCTGTCTCTCGTCCTTGCACGCTATCTCTATTTTAAGTACTGGTGGTGACCAGTGACAAAATAATAATGTCCTTTATTTGATTTTTTTTTCCTGCCTGAGAAAGTGTGAAGAAAGCCTCTGTTGGCTCTTTTGCACAGCATGTCTGCTGTCAGGAGGAATTACTACAGATAGCATTGCTGGACTTTTCACGAGAGCTGACCTAGCCTAGGCTCAAGTTTGATCCCATAATCAGGCAGGTGAGGGTAAAGGTCGTGACCTGTCGGGACCTGTATGGAGAGACGGCACAGGAGACAAGGGTGAAGCATCTGCAACGGAAGCAGAGGCTGATGCAGTGACCTGTCACCTCAGTGATCTTCTAACAGCTCTGAGGGCATCCAAGTGCTCAAAAGAGGGACAACAATTACCAATTAGCAGTCTGGCCTCCACTTGCAAAACAAAGCCCAACAGGAATGTTGCTGTGGAAATGCCACAAAAGGGGGTGGGGTGGGGTGGGGTGGTGGGTAACATTGGATATGTACATTAACAAAAACTGGATATGTGTCCGTAGCATCTGATTTGAGTGGCTTCTTTCATATTTAGAGCTCCAATGCTCATTTGTGAACATCCTAAATGTTGCTCTTCCAAAAACAAACAAAGCCATGCCTTTCGCTTGGCAGGGTAAGCAGAGAAAAAAAGTGGGGAGGGAGAACATGCCCTTTCTCGGCCTTTCTTTCTTTCTCTCAATATCCTTCCCCCTTCCCCTTTATCACAGGGGGTTCTGCATTCAATGTCAGTTAAACGTTTGCACAGCCGCACAATGGCAGAGTGAGATGGCAGGTGCGAGGGAGCGAGAGTGAGTGAGAGACAGAGTAAGAGACATGTAGAGAGAGAGAGAGAGAGAGAGAGAGAGAGAGAGAGAGAGAGAGAAGGAGTAGGAGTAAATTGGCAACTGGAAGGGGGAACGTTAATGCTGGATGGGTCAGGGGGCACACGACATTTGGAATAATTCTTTTAATGAAAAAACTGCCAATGTATATTCTAATCTTTGTTCATATTTTACAAATAAAAACAAACACATAGAAATATTAGGCAATAAAAGTGACCCTTTAAAATACCATGCATCCAGCAGAGAAAGTTACATCGCATGAGGAAAAAAATTCATTCATTCATTTATTGTCTGAACCACTTCGTCCTACTTAGGGTTGCTGGGAGGCTGGCGACCATCTCAGCCGATGACAGAGTACACTCTGGACAGCTCGCCAGGCCATCCCAGGGCAGAAACACGCTGACGGCTATGCGGCTCCTCTTGTCAAAAGACAGCAATGGTTCTTTTACACGAACCTCTCACCATAGACAGTGAGACACACAGCCAGCCTTTGATAACCCAGTTAGTGCACTGGGGGGGGCGGGGGGGGGGCGGTGACAACCTGTTGAGAGTGGCACTTGAACCCTCAACCCTGCAATCAGCGATCCAGTACCTTTACCACCAAGCCACCACTGATACGAATAATTTTGCATATTATCATTTTGTAAGGTGGAATTATAAACCTTTGAAAAATAACTAAAGCCTGGAAGAAATTTTCATTCATCCATTGTGCTAAGCCACTTAATCCCAGTTAGGGTCACAGGGAAGCTGGCACCCATCTTAGCCCACTCAGGGTAAGGGCACCCCCTGGACAGCTCACCAGCACTCAGAGAACTATTCGCACCTCGGGGTGATTTGGGACGGCCAGGTCGCCTCTGTGCTTGTTTCTGGACTGTGGGAGGAAACTGAAGTAACTCGTGTAAGCGTGGGGAGAACATACAAACCTCACACAGAAATACAGAAGCTGGGAATCGAGCCCAGGCCTTCCTGCTGTGAGGCAGACGTGATAACCATTACACCACTGTGCCACCTGGGAGAACGGTCACAACTGCAGAATTGAAGCCAATAGAATATAAGCCATCCTCTCAATGTAACACTAAATGAAAATGAGGACTTCACACAAGGTGAACTTATTTACTTATTTATTTACTTATTTATTTGTTTGTTCACTGCCAGAAAGTAAAACTCTCTATTAGATCCTTGTGAATTGTGGGTTTTTTCAAGCAATATTAATTTATTATTATTGATAGAGCAGGAGATTGACAGGCAGATCGCTGCAGACTGCTGTAAAGTGGAGCTTGTGTCGGTCTCTCATGGTGAAGAGAGAGCTGAGCTGCAAATCAAAACTCTCAATTTACCAACCGATCTACATTCCAACCCTCACCTATGGTAATGAGCTTTGACTGAAAAAACAAGATCATGGATACAAGCGGCTGCATTGAGCTTCTTTCGCAGGGTGGTGGGCTCTCTCCTAGAGATCAGGTGAGAAGCTCAGCCATCCACGAGGAACTTGGAGT
Organism: Plotosus lineatus; assembly: GCA_024760905.1. NCBI lineage: Eukaryota > Metazoa > Chordata > Actinopteri > Siluriformes > Plotosidae > Plotosus > Plotosus lineatus. Next base: position 58,324,217 of record CM045736.1, on the reverse strand, counting down.
AAAACCAGTGCTCCTCTGCGTTGAGAGGAGCCAGTTGGGGTGGTTCAGGCATTTGGTTAGAATGCCTCCCGAATACCTCCCTGGTGTGGTGTTTCAGGTGTGTCCAACTGGAAAGACACCCCAGGGTCGACCTAGAACACACTAGAGGGACTATGTCTCTCGGCTGGTCTGGGAACACTTTGGGGTCCCTGTGGAAGAGCTATAGAGAGGGAGGTGGACACTATAGAGAGGGACATTTGGACCTCACTGCTTAGGCTATTGCCCACTTGACCTGACACCTGATTGAGTGGAGGAATGTGATGATGATTATGATGATGATGATGATGATGATGATGATGATGATATTAATTATTGTGCGTATATTTTAAAAGGTTATACCTGGGTTTCTGTAACAAGTGGTATGTGCACTGGAAACCCCTCCTTTTTTGCAAACAGTACTCTATGCTAGCAGTGCAATGGTAGTGAAGTTGTGTTTCTTTACTGTCATTTTGTTCTTTATTTCATGTTTCACTCTTGGTCTTGTCTCTGTCTCGTCTGGTGAGAAAGGCAGCATTGGGACAGAAAGGTTGATGGTTTTATTCCCGAATCAACAGGAAAAATGTGTGGCAGTGGATGACACAGTAGCGCAGTGGTTAGCACATCTGCCTCACAGCAAGCAGATCCTGGGTTCAATTCCCAGCGATGGCCTGGCAAGCTGTCCACAGTGTACCCTACACTTGCCTATAGTCGACTGAGATGGCAGCCAGCAACCCTAGTTACTATTAAGTGGTTCAGGAAATGAATAAATGGATGTGTGAGCAGCACTTTCCCTTCTTCCACAAAAATGGCTTATGTACCGTTGAGCAGGGCACCTAACCCCCAACTGCTCTCCAGACACCCAACATGTGTGTGGCAGCCCACTGCTCCGAGTGTGTGTGCTCATTGTATATGTGCAGAGGAAATAATTTCCCTTAAGGAATTAATACAGTACTGTATATCTATCTATCTATCTATCTATATATTTGTGTATACTGTATATATATATATATATATATATATATATATATATATATATATATATATATATATATATATATATATATATATATATATATATATATATATATATGTGTGTGTGTGTGTGTGAGTGTATAAATTCACAGATTTAGCCTCCTAAATAAGTAATTCAATTTAGTTTTATATGTATAATGTTTTTTACGATTGACATTGTTGCAAAGCAGCTTTACACAGTAAAACAGTAAAAGTAGGGCACCTAACCCCGGCATATCCCTAATGAGCGTTGCTCGTGGCAACAGTGGCAAGGAAGAACTCCCTTAGTAGTTGCATGGAAGAAAGCTTGAGAGGAACTAGGTTCAAAAGGGAAACCACCCTCATTTGGGTGGAACCATAACAATATAAAACATTATGTATATAAGAAATTCATTACAGTCCAAAATGTAGTTCAGTTGGTTATCCAACTGCAAGTCTTAAATAATTGTGGGGAAGAGCGTTAATATCACCAGAAGTGAAAAGTCCTGTTCACAGTCTGTTAGTGCACATTCCATAGTTATTCCATAACTGTGGTGCTTTGAAAGAGAAGCTCCACCCTCTGCAGTATCTTCATTGTTTGAGGTATCACAAAGCATCCTACATCTTGTGATCTAAGGGGCCATGTTGGATCAGAAACGACAAGAAGTTCACTAAGATAATGTGATGTGAGACCATTAAGCGTGTTACAGGTTAAACGTAGTATTTTATATTCGATGTGAAATGTAACTGGGAGCCAGTGCAGTGAAAATAAGGTCGGGGTGATAGGCTCATATCCTCTGGTTCTAGTGACGACCATCGTTGTTTCATTCTGGACTAACTGGAGGTTGTTTATGTTCCTATTAGAACATCCAGACAGTAACGCATCACAATAATCTAATCTCGAGGTAAAAAAGGCATGAACAAGTTTTTCCGCATCATGCAGTGACATCATATTTCTTATTTTGTCAATATTCCTGAGATGAAAGGAGGCCACCCAAGTAATATTATCAACATGAGCTTCAAATGAAAGACCAGCGTCAATAATCACTCCAACGTCCTTTACTGCTACACACGATGAGACTGAAACACCATCCGAACTTACTACATCATCAGAAACCTTATTTCTAGCTGCCTGAGATCTGAGTACCAATACTTCTTTCTGTTCAGAGATTAAAAGGAGGAAGTTACAAAGCATCCAGTGTCTAATGTTCTTTACGCATTTCTCAACTTTATTAATCTGATGTCTCTCATCTGGCTTTGCCGAGATATGTAACTGTGTGTCATCAGCATAACAATGAAACTAATACTATGATCACAAATGATATTACCCAAAGAGAGCACGTATAGAGAGAAAAGCATTGGGTCTTGGACAGAACCTTGTGGAACACCAAACCTAACATTAGAAAGTACAGAGAATTTACACCTAGAAACTGATGATAGTCAGTTAGATAAGATTTAAACCAGGAGTGGGTGGTTACCTTAACTCCAACAACATTGGAATCATGTGATCAATCGTGTCAAAGACTGCACTAAGGTCAAGGCCTAAACCCTGACTGATACATTTATTGAATGTTATTCTTACAAAAATATGAACATAACTGCTGCGCTACAGCATTTTCTAAAATCTTAGGCTTAAAATTTTAGATATTCCTAAATAGTAAATAAGCATTTAACCTGAAATTCATTAGATTTTATGTACACACGCTCCCCAACTTACGTTTTAGTTAGGTTCTGAACGTTGTTACTGTATGTTCCAATGACATATGACGTTCATACTGTACTATACATCCATAAATACCATTACCGTATCTCATAAAACACCCCTAAATCAATTATTATAAACATAACATCATAAAATAATATCAAATATATCAAATAATATCAACATTAATTTCAAATAAATTAAATTAAAGCAAAATAATTTCAAATAGATACATTTTAATCAAATTCACTCATCAAATATCAAATGAGAGAGATTTCCTTTCTGCTTTTTCCCTTTATCAGGGGTTGCCACAGCAAATGATTCGCATGTTTGATTTGGCATAGGTTTTGACATCAGATGCCCTTCCTGACACAACCCGTTAGCAAGGGACAGAAACACGCTGACGGCTTTGCAGCCTTCTCTTTACGAAAGTCAGCAATGGTTCTTTTACATGAACCTCTCACCAGAGACAGTGCGAGACATGGCCTGCCTTTGATAACCCAGTTAGCTGCACTGGGGGTGGGGGGGGGGGGTGACAACCCTGTGGAGAGTGGGACTCGAACTCCCAACCTTAGAATCAACGATCCAGCGCCCTATACAACTAGACCACCACTACCCCTTAATCAAATATCATATACAGTATCAAATATAACCTTGAACATTCTCTGTGATGTGATCTTTCTGCTTGTAAAAGGTTCCGATGGTCGATGGAGCCATTTGGAAGAAACGTGCAATACTTAACACGTTTTTCACCAGCATCAATTTTCTTGATAATAACCATCTTAGTTTCTAACAAGATGGCTTGCCGTGCTTTCTCATTACTACTATCACTAGTAGGCTTACTAACCATGTTTGCTTAGGGTTACAAAAGTCTTCAAAACAGTGTAAACACAAAGATCACAGAGACAATGTATTAACACAAGGGTAACATGCAGTGAACTGGGAAGAAGGAGGGCACGTTCAGTCTGTCGTTTGCAAACAATGGATGCAGCGTCACGCGTAAGTATTGTACTACGTCAGCTTACTATGTCGGTATGTCTTGTACTACAGAGATCACGTTAAACTCAAAATTTGACTTATAATTTTTTTTTTTTAAACGTAAAATCGAAAAATACGTAAAACAAATAAATGTAAAGCGGGGTGTGTCTGTACAGTAAATTTATATATAATAATAATAATAAAAAAAACATTTATAATTTGGAGCAGTTGTCAATGTTTAAACAACATTTTGATATTTAGTGCGCCCTGAGCAACATACAGATGGAATGAACAGACTGTTTTCACAACCATGAAAAATCATTTCAACTATATTCTTTAAACTATGACACACATCTAAAATAAAATAACTCAATAAAGAAGGTTCGAGGTTCAAGTCGCTTGGTTAGTGAAGGTGTTTATGTGTGGCATTTGATTGTTCTCATCATGTTTGCATGGATTTTCTTCAGGTACTCTGTATTTCTTTCAAAGAAATGCATGTTAGGCTATGTTGGTGGTAAAGGTGTTGGATCACTGATCCCAAGGTTGGCGGTTCAAACCCCACTCTCAAACGAGTTCTCACTGTCCCCCTAGTGAAGCTAACTGCGTTATCAAAGCCCAGCCCTATCTCTCACTGTCTATGGTGAGAGGTTCATGTAAAAGAACCATTGCTGACTTTTGACAAGAGTAGCTGCATAGCCGTCAGCGTGTTTCTGCCCTGGGATGGCCTGGCGAGCCGTCCAGGGTGTACTCTGCCCTCGTTCGAAGTCGGCTGGATGGGCACCAGCCTCTCCTTGACCCCAATTAGGATTAAATGGTTACAAAAAAATGAACGAATGGAGTATGATTACCAAAACTGCTTCCCACTGTGTGCCTGTAGGGGAGTGAGCTGAAGTACTCTTGAGCAAGGCACCTATCCCCCAACTGCTCTCCGGGCACCCCCAGTGTGTGTAGCAGCATAGATAAATGCATGTGCTCAACATCTTTACTAAGATTATTTGAAGCAATTGCCAAATGAAAGTTGAAACCAGACAATGTTAAGATGATTTACTAACAACATAAATGGGACAAGATTAAAATCACAGTGAACATTATAACATGAAAAAAACAACAAAAAACAAACTGTGAAGCAAGATCAGGATGAATGTCTTTGCAACAGAAAGGATATAAATATTAATTATAATAAACGGGAATTAACACCACCTGAATGGTTTGTGACTAGCCAGCACCGTACACTCTAAGCCGCACTGACACTATGTGTTCTGACTCCTTTCTATCATAGCCACTATTAACATTCTCAGCAGTTTGTGCACCTGTAGCTCTTTTGTTTGTTTAGACCCAATGTACTATCCAATGTATTCCCATCCATGGCTGGTGCAACCATAACGAGATTGTCAAGTCATTTATCAGTGATGTCCATGATATCTTTAATGTTGCTGCTGATCTGTGTCTATGTCACCACTTGGTGGGTCCTTATATGTGATAGATAGTGTGCTAGTTTTCGAGTCCTTATGTGATAGAGATTCAGCGATTGGTGTCCTTGACAGTAGTTTTTTAGGCAATGTGATTTTACTGGTGGCAAAGTTGTACACTTATTTCAGCTAAGATGTGATATTTATGTATAGAATCTGCATAACAGCAGATCAGGCAAATTATGGAGCTGTTAAATGCCAAAAAGAAATGGTTGTATATATATATATATATATATATATATATATATATATATATATATATATATATATATATATATATATATATATATGTATATATATAATATTGGACAGTTAAACATTTATGTTATTGTTCTATAGATTTTGAAATTGTGTTCAAGCTCTGAATATAATCATAAATGTTACTACTTTCATGCACATCCATTGTAATTAATAATGACCCATAGTCTGCATCAAATGCACCAAATTCAGCCGTGAGGCCAGTCCCAAGCCTGGATAAATGCAGAGGGTTGTGACAGGAAGGGCATCCGGCGTAAAACTTTTGCCAAAATACAAAATGCAAACCATAAAGACCAAATTTCATACCGGATTGGTCGAGGCCCGGGTTAACAACGACCGCCATCAGTGCTGTTAACCAACAGGGTGCTGGTGAAAATTGGACTACTGTTGGTCAAAGAAGGAGAGGTCGAAGAAGGAGAGGTGGGAGTCGTGTCCATAGGCAAAGAGAGAAGAGGAAAAGCATGAGTCTAGGACTGAGAGTAGGAACTTTGAATGTTAGAACTATGACAGGAAAAGGTAGAGAGCTGGCTGACATGATGCAGAGGAGGAAGGTGGACATACTGTGTGTTCAGGAGACCAGGTGGAAAGGTAGCGAGGCAAGAAGCTTTGGAACAGGGTTTAAGCTGTTTTTTCATGGTGTGGATGGGAAGAGAAATGGAGTAGGAAACATCTTGAAGGAGGAGTTTCTCAGGAATGTTCTAGCAGTGAAAAGAGTGTCAGACAGAGTGATGAGTCTCATTTCTTCATCATCATCATTTTCTGTAACCACTTCATCCTAATTAGGGTCACGGGGAGGCTGGTGGCCATCCCAGCCAACTCAGGGCGAGGGCAGAGTACACCCTGAACAGCTCGCCAGGCCATCGCAGGGCGGAAACACACTGACGGCTTTGCAGCCTACTCTTGTCGAAAGTCAGCAATGGTTCTTTTACATGCCTCGAACCCCCAACCTTTGGATCAACGATCCGGCGCCTTATACCACTAGACCACCACTGCCCCCCACTAGACCACCACTGCACTTGATGAGTCTCAAGTTAGAAATTGAAGATGTGATGTTCAATGTTGTTAGTGCTTATGCCCTACAGGCAGGATGGGAGCTAGAAGAGAAGGAGAGATTCTGGAGTGAGTTAGATGAAGTGATGCAGAGTACCCCCAGAGGTGAAAGAGTGGTCATTGGTGCAGACCTCAATGGACATGTTGGTGCAGGCAACAGAGGGGATGAGGAAATGATGGGCAGGTTTAGTATCCTGGACAGGAACACAGAAGGACAGATGTTGATAGATTTTGCAAAAAGGATGGCTGTGGAGAATACTTTCTTCCAGAAGAGACAGGAGCATAGGGTGACATATAAAAGCAGAGGTAGGAGTGGTGGAATGAGGAAGTGCAGGAGTGTGTACAAAAGAAGAGGTCAGCTAAGAAGAAATGGGACATAGAGGACCGAGGATTGTAAACAGGAGTACAGGGAGACGAAGCGTAAGGTGAAAGTAGCGGTGTCAAAGGCCAAACAGAGGGCGTATGATAACTTGTATGCTCCGTTGGACAGTAAGCAGGGAGAAAATGATTTATACAGGTTGGCACAGCAGAGAAATAGAGATGAGAAGGATGTGCAGCAAGTTAGAGTGATTAAGGACAGGGTGGGAAATGTATTGATTGATGACAAAAGTGTGCTGGGAAGATGGAAAGAGTACTTTGAAGAGCTGATGATTGAGGAAAATGGGAGAGAAAAAAGACTAGAAGAGATGACTGTTGAGGACCAGGAAGTAACAAAGATTAGTAAGGGTGAAGTGAGGAGGGCATTGAAAAAGATGAAGAGTGGAAAGGCAGTTGGTCCTGATGACATACCGGTCGATGTATATGGAAGTGTCTAGGAGAGGTAGCAGTAGATTTTCTGACAAGAACATTCAACAAGGTCTTAGAGAGTGAGAGGATGCCAGAGGAATAGAGAAGTGTGCTTGTGCCTATTTTTAAGAACAAGGGAGATGTGTAGCGTTGTGGCAACTACAGAGGGATAAAGTTGATGAGCCATACAATGAAGTTATGGGAAAGAATAGTGGAAGCTAGACTAAGGGCAGAGGTCAGTATTTGTGAACAACAGTTTGGTTTCATGCAAGAAAGAGCACCACCGATGCAGTGTTTGCTTTGAGGATGTTAATAGAGAAGGTCAGAAGGAGCTGCACTGTGCCTTTGTGGATCTATAGAAAGCATATGACAGGGTGCCGAGAGAGGAACTGTGGTATTACATGAGGAAGTCTGGAGTGGTAGAGAAGTATGCTCGAGTGGTGAAGGACATGTATGAGAGATGTAAAACAGTGGTGAGGTGTGCTGTCAGTGTGACAGAAGAGTTCAAGGTGGAGTTGGGATTGCATCAAGGGTCAGCTCTGAGCCACTTCTTGTTTGCTATGGTGATGGACAGGCTGACAGACGGGGTTAGACCAGAATCTTCATGGACTATGATGTTTGCAGATGACATTGAGATCTGTAGTGAAAGCAGAGAACAAGTGCAGGAAAATCTAGATAGGTGGAGGTATGCCCTGGAAAGGAGGGGAAGAAGGTTAGCTTCAGTAAAACGGAATACATGTGTGTGAACGACAGGGACCCATGAGGAACGGTGAGGTTACAGGGGGCAGAGATAAAGAAGGTGGAGGATTTTAAGTACTTCGGCTCAACAATCCAGGGCAAAGGAGAGTGTGGAAAAGAGGTGAAGAAGTGTGTGCAGGCAGGTTGGAATGGTTGGAGAAAAGTATCCAGTGTGATGTGTGATTGGAAGGTATCGGCAAGAATGAAAGGAAAATTGTACAAGATGGTGATGTGGCCAGCGATGTTGTATGGTTTAGAAACAGTGGCCCTGGGAAACAGGCAGGAGGCAGAGCTGGAGGTAGCAGAGATGAACATGTTGAGGTTCTCTTTGGGAGTAACGAGGATGGATAGGATCAGGTATGAGCACATCAGAGGGACAGCACATGTTAGAGGTTTTGGAGACAAAGTCAGAGAGGTTAGATTGAGATGGTTTGGACATGTACAGAGGAGGGATAGTGAGTATATTGGTAGTAGGATGCTGAGGTTGGAACTACCAGGCAGAAGGCCGAGAGAAAGACCAAAGAGAAGATTTATGGATGTGGTGAAGGAGGACCTGAAGGTCATTGGAGCAAGAGTAGAAGATGCAGAGGACAGGATGAGATGGAGACGGATGGTTTGCTGTGGCGACCCCTGAAGGTAAAAGCTGAAAGGAAAAGAAGAAGAAGAAAGAAGAAGTCTGCATCAGCAAATTCTGAGATGCATGCACCCTTTCAATGATTTTTCAGACCTTTACTGTCGCCAGCTTCATGTGGTGCTGTTATTTATTTGTTTATCTATTTTTGGGAGGGTGGTGGGTAATGTTCCCTCTAATTTTTCACATGTCTGGGCATACACACAGGCTCCTTGAGCACACCGAGGACCACTGTGAGCAACATCAGATGTGCACACTTTGGCCACACACCAGTATCATGCATGTTCAAAACCAAGTTACATTGCTTATTAAAATAATCAAATTACAGCAGCAATTTTCATTATTCATTCATCATTCATTGTCTTCCGCTTCTTCTGAGGTCGGGTTGCGGGGGGCAGCAACCTAAGCAAAAATGGCCCAGACATCCCTTTCCTCAGCCATTTCCTCTAGCTCTTCCGGGGGGACACCGAGGCGTTCTCAGACAAGCCGAGAGATATAGTCCCTCCAGCGTGTTCTAGGTCAACCCCGGGGTCTCTTCCTGGTTGGACATGCCCAAAACACCACACCAGGGAGGCGTTCAGGAGGCATTCTAACCAGATGTCCAAGCCACCTCAAGTAGCCCCACTCAATGCGGAGGAGCAGCGTATCTACTCTGAGCACTCCCTAGATGTTAGAGCTTCTCACCTTATCTCTAAGGGAGAGCCCCACCACTTGGAGAAGGAAGCTCATTTCAGCCGCTGGTATCCACCACCTTGTTCTTTCAGTCTCTACCCAAAGCTTGTGACCATGGGTGAGAGTTGGAATGTAGATCGACTGGTAAATTGAGAGCTTTGCTTTGTGACTCAGCTCCTTCTTCACCACGATGTACAGGCTCCGTTTAACAGCAGAGGCTGCAGCGATCCGTCTGTCACTCTCCCACCCCATCCTTCCCTCATTCGTGAACAAGGCCCCAAGATACTTCAACTCCTGGAGATCCTGGCCTGATGAAGCCAAAAGGACAACATCATCCGCAAAAAGCAGAGATAAGATCCGATGGCCACGAAACCAGAAGCCCTCAACGCCTAAAAAATTATGAACAGAATCGGTGACAAAGGACAGCCTTGATGGACTCCAACCCTCACCATTGTTACCAATACGGACCAAACTCTGGCTCCGGTGACACAGTGGTCAAATGGCCTGTAGCAACTGGTCAGGAACGCCATACTCCTGGAGCACGCCCCACAAGATAGCCCGAGGGATACTGTCGAAAGCCTTCTCTAAATCCACAAAACACATGTGGACAGATTGGGCAAACTTCCATCGCCCCCTCCAAGATCCTGTGGAGCATATACAGTTGGTCAAGTGCTACAACCAGGGAAGAAACCACATTGTGTAAGTGAACCATATCGCATCATTGACTGGATACCTGTCACTCACTGAGTTACTTTGCAAAATTGTACAGAAAACAATATTATTAGCCTAATTAATTAGACTGTTGAATTTTATTTTATGCGCTGCATAGATTTTCTTCTGTGCTAAGAACATTCATGTGCAAGCAGTACATGATTGCGCAAGCGCGCAGCTTAGAGGGAACATTGAGGGCTTTCTGCCTTTTTTACTTTGAGCAAGTGAATCATGCTCTGTTGAACCCTGTCCATTCAAGAAAAAATGTCCTCAAACATCTTTTATTTCTTCTTCTTCTTTTCCTTTCGGCTGTTCCCTTCAGGGGTCGCCACAGCAAACCATCCGCCTCCATCTCGCCCTGTCCTCTGCAGCTTCTTCTCTTACTCCAATGACCTTCATGTCTTCCTTCACCACATCCATAAATCTCTTCTTTGGTCTTCTTCTAGGCATTCTCCCTGGTTGTTCCAACCTCAGCATCCTATTGCCAATATACTCACTATCCCTCCTCTGTACATGTCCCAACCTCAACATATTCATCTCTGCTACCTCCAGCTCTGCCTCCTGCCTTTATCTCAGCGCCACTGTTTCTAGGCCACACAACATCGCTGGCCTCACCACCGTCTTGTACACTTTTCCTTTCATTCTTGCTGACACTCTCCTATCACACATCACACAGGACTCCAACCAATCCAGCCTGCCTGCACACGCTTCTTCACCTCTTTTCCACACTCTCCATTGCTCTGGATTGTTGCGCCTAAGTACTTAAAATCCTCAACCTTCGTTATCTCTGCTCCCTGTAACATCATCGTCCCCCTAGGTCCTTCTCATTCACACTCATGTATTCTGATTTTCTGGGGCTAACCTTCATTCCCCTCCTTTCCAGGGCGTACCTCCACCTCTCTATATTTTCCTCCACTTGTTCTCTGCTCTCACTACAGATCACAATGTCATCTGCAAACATAATAGTCCAATATTAATTCAGCCATGAGGAATGCAGCCATGAGGCGCGGGATGGGGGGTGGGGGGGGGCACTAACCAGTGTCTCTCCCCCTTATGCCGGTCCCAAGCCTGGAGAAATGCAGAGGGTTGCGACAAGAAGGGCATCCGGCGTAAAACTTTTGCCACAATACAAAATGCAAACCGTAAAGACTAATCTCAAATATCTTTTATTTACTATCGTTAAAAACCTCTTGTGTAAATTTTGTATGTTTCTGCATATTCTGGGCACTGTATTTTCACGACCATAAAGCATATCGGATTATAAGGCGCAACATCAACGAACGATCCCTGTCCATACACAAGGTGCGCCAGATTATAAGGTGCATTAAGCCAAACAAAAGTCAGATAAATCAAACTTGATTCAACTCTCACAATAACTCTCAACACTGTTCAGCTGTAACACACAAAATACAATGCCCCCATTTCACTGGAGCGCGGCAGACTTGCGGAAGCAAAAATGTCTTCATCCTCCAACGCTCCTTAGTCATTTCTTCATCTTCCGTATCCTTCCATATGATTCTGAATGTATTCCTCCACTTCTGGCAGGCCAAAATCTTCCGTGAACATGCTTTTGAACATGTTCAAAAACATGTTCATGGAAAAATCTTCTGATAGTGTTCCCTCAGGTTCCGCAGTCCTTCCACAAACGTTTCATCATTTCCGCAAACGTTTCTTGATTGTTCCTTTTATTCTGCAAGTGTTCCGTGATCGTTCCACGAGCATTCCCCCCCTCTTCCAGGTGATCAAAAGCAGGCACAGAACATTGGCATTCATCTACAGATCCTCACAGAATACTCTCGGAAGGTGCGGAACACATACAGAACAATAGAGAAACACTGCGTAATTCAACCAAGAGGCCATGGTGACCAACACATGAAACCCAACCTGAAGAGCCATCTCAGGAAGCAAAGGTCGATGTCGAGCTGGATGACGCTTCCGCCGATATCGCTGCTGAGAAAAAGGCATGCATCTACGACGACAAGGAGCAGGCCATTGTCGAGTTCATCCAGGCATCCAGGCGAACGAGTGCCTTTACAATAAGAAACTCTGCTCCTGGATGAACAAGGCACTCAAGGCCAAACTCTGGTCTGATCAGGGTGTGTGCATGGGGAAGACCGACAATGAGCTTAAGTAGTGGTTCCATAGTGTGCGCAGGAGGCTCGGAAAGCTTAGATGGTGGAAGTTGGGGCAGGCTGATCTCAACATGTGGCAGAGGGACCAATGGATCTACGACAGCTTCAGCTTCCTCTGCCCACACATAATCAAGGTACAGCGGAGGAACCTGATTTCTTTGAAGGCAAAGGTTGCTGCAACTGGCTCCGGCAGCTCCACACTCACCACTGCTGAAGAACCTCCACTGCCATCAATGCCGGACGGGTCACAGGACAGTGAATATATTGACCTGGCAGAAAAGGCAACACTCCTAAGCCCCCTCGACGCAACACCTGCCACCGAAGCATCCAGGTCCGCCTTGGCAAGGTCTGGATCTCCAACGTCCAGCCATGACGACAGAGCAGACCGGAATCTTGCAGTAGCCGAACAGCTGGTGAACCAGAGAAAGGAGGTTCGGATGGCTGATGAGTCAGAGAGGGTGAGTTTCACCAGTTAGGCGGCAGCGTTGCTGCAAAATCTACCGAAGCCGTTGTACAGACATGCTAAATTAAAAATACAGGAACTGCTTAATCACTGCCTGGACAGAGCTGAATCCTGGGAGATGCAGCCGCAGCAAGAACAATCAGCTCCTACGTAGAAGCAGTTGCAGCAGCTCCAGCCTCCTCCACAGCAACAACACCACCAGCAGCTTCGACCACCACCACCTCTGCACCACCAGTGGCATCAGCAAGCACTACTGACCGCCCCCACCGACACCGTGGACCGCGCAGCTGCCGTGCCTGTTTGGGGACCTCATGACGCGAGGTGGGCACCACCACCATACCCATAACAATCAACGTCGTCTGCAGGAGAGCATCAGCCAGAACCCAGCAGACCAGTCAGTTGCCCTCCGGTTACATGCACGTCGACACCTATAACCACCCCTGCGGCTAAAGAGACAAATGGAAGTGAGCCCCGCATGTTCAACCTTTCCAGTGTGCTCAGGCACTGCTGTAATGATTTAGAGGACTCCACCTGTGACCCATTATTTTTTTTTCTTGATTTCAATTTAGTAAATTATTTCCAGTTCATGCATTTTGCTTTTTCTGTTTTCCTGTTCATGTAATAAAGTTTTAAAGTTATAATCACCGTGGTTTGGACTTGTGTGCATGGTTTTTAGTTTGGGATGACTTACTGAGGTGCAAATTAGAGAGATTTCCTTTTGGCTTTTCCCTTTATCAGGGGTTGCCACAATGAATGATTTGCACATTTGATTTGGCATAGGTTTTTACGTCGATTGCCCTTCCTGACACAACCCTTTTAGCAAGAGACAGAGACACGCTGACGGCTTTGCAGCCTATTCTTTACGAAAGTCAGCAATGGTTCTTTTACATGCCTCTCACCATAGACAGTGAGAGACATGGCCCGCCTTTGATAACCCAGTTAGCTGCACTGGGAGGATTTATTGAGGTGCAAATAAAAGGACCACATTGACATGATTGATATTAAACAAATTAACCTATGCTAAATTTTAAATTTATAGTGCATTATAGACATATTGTAAAATATAAACATATAGTACTTTAATAAACAACTTATAAATTATAAACATATTGTACATTATAAACATATAGAACATTATAAACATATTGTAAATCATAAACTTATTGTAAATTACAAACAAATGTTAAATTTTCCTTGGTTGAATCCGCGTGCTTATAGGCGGAATCCGGAGCAAATCCTTTTATCTTTGCCAATTTTTCCTTGTTGAAACGTGGTCACTCTGGGTATTCCTCAGTCGTTCCTCAGTCATTCCTTAGTCTTTCCTTGTTGAACGTGAACGTTCCGCCTTCATTCCGCCTGTTCCACAATCATTCCGTAGCTCTTCCTTCTAAACTGGCGTCCTGCCGTAGTCGTTCCTCGAGTGTACCGTGCTTTCCATGAACGTTCCGTGAATTATTCGAAGGTCTTCCTTTGCAATCCACACTGGTTCCCAAGGTAATCCGAGCACTTTTAAGCATGTATTCCGACACTGCACTGCGGTCTTTTCGTGTCTTTTCCGCACATTGAGTGAACATTCTGAAGGTGTTCCGAAGGTACAATTTTCCATAGGTTTTTGACCCATTTTCTGAGTAAAAATGCCGAAGCTCCTCCGTAGAGTGCTTTCCGCACCTTTCCGCCATGATCATTGCTCATTGGGGGCATAAAATAATACACTTCACAATAACTCTCAATATTGTTCAGCTGTAACATATAAAACAATAAACTTACTTGTCCAGTTTATTTCTCTTCCACAAATCCATCAAATGCTTCATATTCAGTGTCTGAGTTTAACAGTTGTGTGAGTTGGACATAAAGCTCGGATCCATCTATTATTCTCTCCACATGGAGTCAGATCAATAGAGAGGGAGATTAGAAGTTTTCCTGGGTTGTGACCTTCTCTTAACCACACCCCCTTAAACAGGCAGCGCATTAGTATTGTCTTCATTACAGAATGGAGGTCATTACTCTTAAGGCGCTGTACCATTGTAACTTTAAATTCAAGAAGGTCAATCCGAGGTCTCAGGAAAACACCTGTAGCAGTGTTTTATCCCGGTATTTGGACATAAAGCCCGGATCCCTCTAACTTACGACCTGGACACCAATATCAACCGGTTGGAGTTCTTTGGTTAATCCACCAGAATGATGGTAAGCTCTGAATTACTTTGCTTCACTTGGGTTTTGACAGTGTCAGTGAGATGACACTGATGAGGCGGCATCCACACATAAGGCGCATCGGATTATAAGGCGAATGCCAGCTTTTTTGAGGATCGAAGGCTTTTACGTCTGCCTTATGGTCATGAAAATATGGTAATTATCCATCTGTACTGCGAAGTGCATTCCTATCAGCTTTGCAGAAACTTTGACTGAATATGAGCCAAGCATACACATCATTATCCTACTTCATCAGCAGTCACAGCTTTGAAAAACACCAGGGACCCATGTCCACGTCCACTCATGCCCATGTCCATCATGTTTGACAGATAATGTTGTGTACTTTTGCTCGCAAAGCCATCTTTTCCATCAATCAAAAGAACCCTGCTCCCTAACTGACCATGCTTTCCAGCCAGACAGTCATTCTGGGGTTTCTGTTCTTCAGTGTGACCAGTGCTTTGTACATTAAAGATAAACTCCCTGAATATGTATATGAAGGTGTCTCTTTGCTTTGATAGTCTTAAGCTTACCTTCTTACCATCCCATGTGTGTTCTTGACTGGACTTTGTGACTGAATTATTATACAAAGAAAAAAGTTGTTTTCCACGGTCTTACAGGACTTTTTTGTGTTGTTGAGCTCAACTACTTTATGGATGTATCAGATTGTTTAATTGGCCCCTCTGCAACTTTCTGCTGTCCCTCTGAGAGGTCTTGGTTTTTTCAGCTACTAGCATTATTATTTACCATGCATACTGAGTGTTCCAGGATACAGCTGCTGAATACAGATTTAAAAGTTGGAATAATGAAGACACAGACCATAACTGGCCATGAAAGTGATTAGTAGTTATGTGTGTAATTGTTTCTTAACCTGTAAAAAGGGATCTTCTTCTTCTTCTTCTTCTTTTTCTTTTCCTTTTGGCTGTTCCCGAAGCGGTCGCCACAGCAAATCATCTGCCTCCATCTCACCCTGTCCTCTGCATCTTCTTCTCTTACACCAACTACCTTCATGTCTTCCTTCACCACATCCATAAATCTCTTCTTTGGTCTTCCTCTGGGCCTTCTGCCTGGTAGTTCCAACCTCAGCATCCTACTACCAATACTGTATACTCACTATCCCTCCTCTGTACATGTCCAAACCATCTCAATCTAGCCTCTCTGACTTTGTCTCCAAAACCTCTTACATGTAGCCCTTGAAAAGGGGGATAATGTGTAAAAATAGCTGCAACTCTATCATTCAATCATACATTCATTTTCTAAGCCACTTGATCCTAATCATGGTCGCGTCGAGCCTGGCGCCTATCTCAGCTGACTCTGTGTGACCAGACCGTCGTCTGTGTGACTACAGACCATCGTAGGGCCGACACACACATACAACAAACCATTGACATTCACACTCATACCTAGGAGGGATTTGAAACAGTAAATACCAAGAGGAAACACATGCAAGCACGAGGAGAACATGCAAACTCCTCACAGAATGTTCCGAGTCCGGAAATTGTTCTCAGGCCCTTCTTGCTGTGAACAGATGTGCTAACCACTGCACAAGAGTTTGCTGTAACTCATATACGATCAGTGCAATACTTTTATACCTTAACCTGCAGCTGCAAGCATATGCAATCACATCTTTACTTCTTCTTTTTACACAAATACTCATAGATCTAACTGCCAATTTTGACAGCCAATGATTCAAACTATGCTTTATACAGATTGAATTAGCTCCTGTATCCCCAGGAATAGTTAGCTTACTCACTCCATCCACAGCATGTTTTTCATCTTGAAAAAAACACTTCAATCACTTATGTGCTTTATTTTGTTCATTTGTACAGAGCAGTAGGACCTGGTGGTCCTGAGTGTTTATTGATTGATTCTTCAGCATTTCCCCCTTCTGATAGCATGAAGGGTCTTGGGAAGCATATAGAAAAACCTTATACACATACATATTTAATTCAAAAAAGTAAAAAAAAAATAAACAAAAATCTTTTAAAAATTCTATAATGTTTAATTTACCATTAAACTTTTTTTTTGCACAGACTCTAACTGCATAGCAACAACTCCTGAGGTAATATAACATTAATATATATACTATTATAAAGTTATAACAAAATTGGCTGTCCAGGTAACTTTTGATCAAGGCTTAAATATAGCCTCATTTATAGGCTTCAAATTAACAGCCACTAGGCTGTAGTGTTGTGACAGATGGTGCATAAAAGGTGTATCCATGTTCTATGTGTGTGTTGCCCCAGTCCATATACCTGCAATATCGATTGGATTGATAATTTTTGTTTTCTAATTTATTTTGTCACATGTATTTGAACCATAATCACAGTAATAACACATACTTTTGTTATAGAATAATTAAAAAAGATTATTAAAGCCCTTTTTTATTTTTAAGGGCCAAAATATTTGAATAACAGGTGAGGGGCTTGTTTCAAAGGTTTCTATGCCCCTGGGTGACAGAAAGGGAAATAGTGTAGATCAGCCCATTTGGAACAATAATGACTGAACATATTAATGTAGACTCAAGAATCTGAGGGGGGTTTGGAGGCACAGAGACACTTTACATCGGTCATTCAGCCAGTGGGAATAAAACACACAGTATTGCTACTTTTGGAGCGAGCAGTTGCAGGAAATATTGTGGTGTTGTCCATATCTTTGAAAATAAATTAAGTAAACTTGGTTAATATGTGCTCATGAAAACAATGTTTTTTATTGATTTATTATATTTTAAAAAGCACGATGGATGCACACTGCTAAACATGAAGGTACGAGACAAGAACATGCATGTACTCAAAATTTTTTAAAATGTTCCCTCATTAGTATAATGTTGTGCTTTAAGAGATCAGAAGTGCACCTTCTGACCAGTGGAAATGCTACAAAACGATGTAAAACAAAGTGGTGACAAATCAGTGATTTTGTCACTTGAACCCCCAACCTTTGGATCAGTAAGCCAGCACCCTAACATCAGGCCCCGACTTTATATTCCTTATTTTTTCGGCTCTATTTGCTTTTTATTTTTATATCACCACTATGATACAGCACAATTCTTTCAGGTACAAATATGGTCTGGCACGGAACGATACACAAGTGCTACCCAAAAAACAAGAATTTGTACCATTTTGCTTCTAGTTATTATCTTCGTTAAAAAAAAAATTGTGGCATCCTGGCAGTGATGAGTGATGATGTCCTTCCCTGTTGACATGGGTGGAGCAATCAAACTCAGGTTAATTGTTTCACTATGAAAATGTTTTGGGGATTTTGCAGCAACTGTCAATCAATAGTATTCATAAGCTCTGATTGGTAATTGATCAAATCATTTCTCATGGCACTACAGCTTACTTTAACTCGATACCCTCCCACTTCACTTTGCTTGAGAAAATTCCACCTGTCACTCATTTCACTGGCTCTCAGTGACTTTATGTGGTCACTTGTTGCACATTGCTTTGTAGGTGTATGCTATTTAAGAGTGTAAGTATACATGGATATACACAGAAAAACAAACTGAAATGAGATTTCATAGTTTATATTTACATATTTTTATCCATGGCAGGTCAGGTTATATTATATTAATTATATAAATATATATTACACTTCACTTTCAGATCACACACATACATAAATTCACCTTTTCCCCCCTAATGTCCCACTCACACTTTCCCCCAATACCAACTGGCTCAGTGTGTAAAGAATTTTGTAATCAGTTAATCGTCGAAGACATGTATTTTAAAAAGATCATGCAGATTATATTAATTATTAACTGTACACATGATGTCTGTACTAATCATAATGTACTTGTAATTACCTATGTAAAACAAAGTTGTAATAGCATATGAAGCATTTCTGAATATATTTGCTCAAATGGGCTGCTCAGAGGTACATAAATGTGAATAATGAAACACAAGTCAAACTTTGAAGTGCTGGGAACGGTACTATTTTTACTTAGTTGGTTAGACAAGTTGTACATTTGCACATCAAAGCGCTGGATCGCTGATCCTAAAGTTGGGGGTTCGAGTCCCACACTCCACGGGTTGTCACTGTCCCCTGGTGCAGCTGACTGGGTTATCAAAGGCAGGCCCTGTCCCTGACTGTCTATGGTGAGAAGTTCATGTAAAAGAACCATTGCTGACTTTCGTAAAGAGGAGCTGCATAGCCATCAGCGTGTTTCTGCTCCTTCCTAAAGGGTTGTGTCAGGAAGGGCATCTGACATAAAAACCTATGCCAAATCAAACATGCGAATCAGATGATTCACTGTGGTGACCCCTGAAAAAGGGAAAAAGCCGAAAGGAAAAGAAGAAGAAGAAGAAGAAGAAGAAGAAGAGAAAAAAAAAAAATATATATATATATATATATGCATATACAGTATAAACATTTATATAATGCAGTCGTGAGGGGGGCACAAACAAGTGTCCGTCCTCACGCTGGTCCCAAGCCCGGATACATGCAGAGGGCTGCAACAGAAAGGGCATCCGGCAAAAAACTTTTGCCAGAATACAGAATGTGAATCGTCAAAACAAATTTCATACCAGCTCGGTCGAGGCCCGGGTTAACAATGACTGCCATCAGTGCTGTTAACCAACAGGGTGCTGGTGGAAATTGGACTACTGTTGGTCAAAGAAGGAGCGGTCAAAGACAGAGAGGCGGGAGGCATGTCCATAGGCAGAGAGAGACGAGGGAAGGCATGAGTCAGAGTAGTTTAAAGTAGTTTAAAGTAGAGACTTTGGTGTTGGAACTATGACAGGAAAAGGTAGAGAACTGGCTGACATGATGCAGAGGAGGAAGGTGGACATACTGTGTGTTCAGGAGACCAGGTGGAAGGGTATCAAGGCTAGAAGCTTAGGCGCAGGGTTTAAACTGTTTTTTTCATGGTGTGGATTGGAAGAGAAATGGAGTAGGAGTCATCTTGAAGCAGAAGTTTGTCAGGAATGTTCTAGAAATGAAAAGAGTGTCATACAGAGTAATGAGTCTCAAGTTAGAAATTGAAGGCGTGATGTTCAATGTTGCTCGCGCTTATGCCCCACAGGCAGGATGTGAGCTAGAAGAGAAAGAGAGATTCTGGAGTGAGTTAGATGAAGTGATGCAGTGTACCCCCAGAGATGAAAGCGTGGTCATTGGTGCAGACTTCAATGGGCATGTTGGTGCTGGCAACAGAGGGGACGAGATTGTGATGGGTAGGTTTGGTATCCAGGCCAGGAACACAGAAGGACAGATGTTGATAGATTTTGCAAAAAAAATTGGAAATGGCTGTGGTGAATACTTTCTTCCAGAAGAAACAGGAGCATAGAGTGACTTATAAAAGCGGAGATAGGAGCACACAGGTAGACTACATCCCATGTAGACAATGTAATTTAAAGGAAGTAAGTGACTGCAAAGTAGTAATGGGTGAGAGTGTTGCCACTCAGCATAGGATGGTGGTGTACAGGATGACGTTGATGGTGAGAAAGGTGAAGAAGGCAAAGGCAGAGGATTCCTGAAAAAGGAAGAGGGTCATGTTGTCTTCAAGGAGGAATTGAAACAGGCTTTGGGTGGTCAGGAAGTGCTTCCAGATGACTGGACAACTACAGCTAATATGATCAGGGAGACAGGTAGGAGAGTACTTGGTGTGTAATCTGGAAGGACAGTAGCTAAGGAGACTTGGTGGTGGAATGAGGAAGTTCAGGAGTGTGTACAAAAGAAGAGGTTAGCTAAGAAGAAGTGGGACAGAGAGAGGACTGAAGAGAGTAAACAAGAGTACAGGCAGACACAACGTAAGGCGAAGTGTCAAAGTGCCAAACAGAGGGCGTATGATGACTTGGATGATAGGTTGGACAGTAAGGAGGGAGAAAATGATTTATACAGGTTGGCACAGCAGAGAAATAGAGATGGGAAGGATATGCAGCAAGTTAGAGTGGACTAATAACGGAGTATTGACGCGAGCTTCATTGTGTCTTCGACCTATGAAGATTTCTTCTGTTTCTTCTTCTCAGCTTCCTCCTCTTTTTCTTTCTCAATTTCAGCAACCAACGTCTCGATCTCTTTGGACTCCAGGATCTTGAGAGGTTGATTTCTCCTGATCATAGCCAGTTCGATATTCTTTCCACCAGACTGGACAACCTCCAGTAAGGCTTGAATAGCCAGTTTGATCGAATCATTGTCACTAGCAATGGCTTCATCCGTGTAGTTCTTCTCAAGAAACTCCCGCACAGTTTAGGCACTACGTCCAATTGCATTTGCCTTCCATGCATGGTACGTTCCAGAAGGGTCAGTCTGATATAGGCGTGAAGGACAGAGTGGGAAATGTGTTGACTGATGACAGAAGTGTGCTGGGAAGATGGAAAGAGTACTTTGAAGAGCTGATGAATGAGGAAAATGAGAGCGAAAAAAGAGTAGAAGAGGTGACCATTGAAGACCAGAAAGTAGCAAAGATTAGTACGGGTGAAGTGAGGAGGGCATTGAAAAGAATGAAGAGTGGAAGGCAGTTGGTCCTGATGACATACTGGTGGAGGTATGGAATTGTCTAGGAGAGGTAGCAGTAGATTTTCTGACAAGAACATTCAACAAGGTCTTAGAGAGTGAGAGGATGCCGGAGGAATGGAGGAGAAGTGTGCTGGTGCCCATTTTTAAGAACAAGGGAGACATGCAGAGTTGTGGCAACTACAAAGGGATAAAGTTGATAAGCCATACGATGAAGTTATGGGAAAGAATAGTGGAAGCTAGACTAGGGGTAGAGGTCAGCATTTGTGAACAACAGTTTGGTTTCATGCCAAGAAAGAGCACCACAGGTGCAGTGTTTACTTTGAGGATGTTAATAGAGAAGTACAGCAACGGTCAGAGCGAGCTGCATTGTGCCTTTGTGTTAGAGTGGTGCAGGACATGTATGAGAGATGTAAGACAGTGGTGAAGTGGGCTGTTGGTGTGTCAGAAGAGTTCAAATTGGAGGTGGGACTGAATCAAGGGTCAGCTCTGAGCCCCTTCTTGTTTGCTATGGTGATGGACAGGCTGACAGACGAGGTTAGACAAGATTCCCCATGGACTATGATGTTTGTAGATGACATTGTGATCTATACTGAGAGCAGGGAACAAGTGCAGGAAAATCTAGAGAGGTGGGGGTATGCTCTGGAAAGGAGAGGAATGAAGGTTCACCTCTGTAAGACAGAATACATGTGTGTGAACAAAAAGGACCGAAGAGGAATGGTGAGGTTACAGGGAGCAGAGATAAAGAAGGTGGAGGATTTTAAGTTCTTAGGCTCAACAATCTAGAGTGATGGAGAGTGTGGAAAAGAGGTGAAGAAGCGTGTGCAGGCAGGTTGGAATGGTTGGAGGAAAGTGTCCGGTGTGATTCGTGATATGAAGGTATCGGCAAGAGTGAAAGGAAAAGTGTACAAGACGTTGTTGAGGCCAGTGATGTTCTATGGGTTATAAACAGTGGCACCGAGGAAAAGACAGGGAGCAGAGCCGGAGGCAACGGAGATGAAAATGCTGAGGTTCTCTTTGGGAGTAATGAGGATAGATAGGATCAGGAATGAGTACATCAGAGGGACAGCACATGTAAGAGGTTTTGGAGACAAAGTCAGAGTGGCTAGATTGAGATGGTTTTGACATGTACAGAGGAGGCATAATGAATATATTGGTATTAGGATGCTAAGATTGGAACTACCAGGCAGAAGGCCAAGAGGAAGACCAAATAAACAACTTATGGATGTGGTGAAGGAGGACATGAAGGTAGTTGGAGTAAGAGTTGAAGATGCAGAGGATAGGGTGAGATGGAGGCAGATGATTTGCTGTGGCGACTCCTGAAGGGAACAGCCGAAAGGAAACGAAGAACAAAATACAAACATTTATACTATATATTTTCATTCTTGAAAATACTTCCATATGTAATCTTTGCTTGAATTTCAGTTTCCTAAAATAATCCTGAATAAAAGACCCGTCCTAAAGACTTCCTTCCATGTGGTCGGTGGAGGAAAGTATGCAGTCAAAATACAAGAAATGGCTTGAATGTGATATTTTAAGCCAAGCATGTCAGGGCGCTATAATGAAATGGCACGCATGCTTTACAAGATTAGGCTCAACTAAAAATTTCATCTGTGCTGGTGTCCATTTGATGCTTAAGCTACAGTATATTGCAAAATTCCATCTGACACATCTAGCATGAGTGTTTCCTCCTCGGGCAAAACAAAAACAAAATGAGAACCTGCTTAAAACTTGTGGTTACAGTAAGAATAGTTTCATGTTGTCATGAATGGCTGTCGAAAAACCCAAAACTGAAAACTGATGCCAAGAGCACAAGGGTAGAACATGGTGATTCCATCACATACAAATATGCGAGACACAGATCAGGACTCAGCTATTGAGTGTCAAAACAGTTTTACACAAAGAGCGGTGCCTCAGCCAAAAGGGAAATTTCTGATATCAGGCAAACATCTCCAGGCAACATCTGCATACACACAGGCGATCAGTATAATGGCAATGTTTTTTTTTTTTTTTGTCAAAGATTTACACTAACAATGGAGGCGGATGGTTTGCTGTGGCGACCCCTGAAGGGAAAAGCCGAAAGGAAAAGAAGAAGATTTATACTAACATTCTATCTTTGAGTGCGCTACTGTTTAAGCTCTTGTTTTCTTGATATCTCGACAAAAGTTGGCATTAAATTTGAAACGCGTGAAAAGGATGAAAACAGCTCTGCCAGCTTTGTCAGTGATTCAGTGATATCATTTATTCTATCAGATCATGTGTGCAATGTGAATTGCTATAAAATTAAGTGGAACAAGTGCACAGATAGCAGGGTTCCTGTAAATATTTAGGAGAAGATGCTTCACTGTGGGCAGTGGTGGCCTGGTGGGAAAGGTGCTGGATCACTGATCCCAAGGTTGGGGGTTCAAGCCCCACTCTCAACAGGTTGTCACTGTCCACCCCCCCCCACCCCCCAGTGCAGCTGGTTATTAAAGGCCGGCCATGTCTCTCACTGTCTATGGTGTGAGGTTCATGTAAAAGAACTAATACTGACTTTTGACAAGAGGAGCTGCATAGCCATCAGCGTGTTTCTGCCCTTTGATGACCTGGCGGGCCGTCCAGGGTGTACTCTGTCCTCGCCCAGGGTTGGGCACGAGCCTCCCTGCGATCCTAATTAGGATTAAGCGGTTCCAGAAAATAAATGAATGAATGCTTTACTGTAAGATGACTTGTTAGCTATATCCAGACTTATACTGCATTACAATTACGAAACCTTCTAATACACATTTTGGGCTCAACATTGTCTCAGACTCACTGGCTGATTATACTGAATTTGTTCCTTTTCCACACTGCTTCCTTCTCAATATTCATGTGTACATAAAACTTCCATTAGCACAGGGACAGAGAGAGCATTCTGACAAAGATATTTTAATGCCAATACATTTCTTCCAAGTATGGACACAGCCTACCCATCCACCCACCCTCCCTTTTTTCTCCTCCTTCTTGTGGGCTTCGTTAAAATTTAAAGATGCCCACGGATGTTTCTTTCCCTCCTCAAAACCTTTTAACATTTCATGAATCCATTGATGATCTGAGACCAATACGGTCTCAGGAATACGGATAAAATGTTGTAAAATATTTAGTTGTAAAAATATTTTTTTGTCTTGTGATATATTACGATTTCTAGCATGTATTGCGGTATGCATTGTGATATATCTCAAGAAGAATTCTAAATTAAACAGTATTCTCAATTACAGTATATATTCTTTATTTCAAAAAGAGACATCAACAACATTAAAAATGTTATTTTCAGTCATTAAAATGAAAAATGTTTTAAACTTTTTTACCAGGAATTTTCGGATCCTGTATAAAACCAAATTCTATTGGCTGAAGGCCTTCATGACATCCGCACTGCTCAATCACCGCATGGCTCTTATTATACCTCTCCACACGATTGTGTCAGGATTACATGCTGGAACCTCTGCGATCGCCTTTTTTTTTTTCAACAAAAGCATTACTTCCGGTTCTATTAGCGGGAATAGCCGAAGTTTTGTATACTGCTCTGAAGTTTTCTTATTCAGTTAACAGATGTCGCATTACTCCATATGCCATCATTACTATCCATTAAGCATTTTGATGCTACCTGGATAAATTAACAATGAATATTAAAAACCAGGTTTCTTAAACGAATAAATAAATAAAACTTACATCACCAGATTAACGCAGCTAGTCGTAATCTAAACCCAAGTGAAATCATACATGCTGTACAGAGTACATATCAGTAGCCTATCATTAAATCTTAGGCCCTTTGAATATTATCTCTTTCAGGGTGCTGAAGTGCTGTAATCTCTGTGTGAGCTTCGCGTGATTTAAAGAACCTTTTTGCAAATGTCTAAGCAGTAAGGATGGCACTCTGACACTACGCCTGTAAAATGTTGATCGGGGAAAACCCCACAGCCATGTACCGGGGCTCATCCTGTTTTAGGACAGGAGGGATATTGTGGCTTGGCATGAGAGGATTAGCAAACAGGCCCAAACATTCCTGCGTAATTAACAATGGCAATGACACAAACACATATTGCTCAGTGGCACCTCACAGTGTTGACTGAGAACAGGGTGTAAACACAGCCCCTCCCTAAGAATGGTACGGTCATCATTGACAGTGTCTGTACTTTTCATTCATTCATTTTCTGAACCGCTTAATCCTAATTAGGATCTCGGGGAGGCTGGCGCCAATCTCAGCTGACTCCTGGCGAGGGTAGGGTACTCCCTGAATAGCTCGCCAGGCCACAGCTGGGCAGAAACATGCTGATGGCTGTGCAGCTACTCTTGACAAAAGTCATCAATGGTTCTTTTACATGAATCTGTCACCATAGATAGTGAGAGACATGGTCAGCATTTGATAACCCAGTTCGCTGCACTGGGAGGACAGCAATGACAACCTAGTGATAATGTGACTTGAACCCCCATCCTTGGGATCAGTAATCCAGCACCTTACCACCGGATCACCACTGCCCCAGAGTACTATTACAATGAAACGTAATAATAGTAAGGAGGAAAAAAGATTTCCCCACTGAGGCTAAAAATCATTTAACAATCCATTAATACTTATGGTATTATTATTAGGAAGCTGAATTTTGCACAACCCAAGTCTCACCGTAGTTTTGCTCAGCCCGACAAACACAATTCAGTCCTTGGCAGCTCTTCATATGGCAGTGCATGATCGTATTCTAGCTGTCACCACACTGTAGCAGCTGAAGAGCATCCTTTATAAGTAGTACTAGTAGTAGTAGAAGTAGTACAGTGGTACCGCACCTTACGAAAGACCCAACAAATGAAAAATCCAGGTTATGAAATGCATTTCCCTAAAATTTCCATCTCTGGATACGAAACAAATTAACGTTACGAAACACGCCATCTCAAAAATTCAAACAATGCGCGAGTTGCTCTCCTATTGGCTATCTCCCAACATCCCGTCCCACTGGCCTCCCATTGGCTAGCTCCCAACATCCTGCCCTGCTGGCCTCCCATTGGCTAGGAGGGAGTTGCATCTCCATAATACCCATGATGCTTTTCGTGTGCTTTCGACGCATTGTTCGTCACGGAGTTGTAACACGCGTAAAGGAAAGAGTTACTCTTGTTTCGTGACTTTTTCGAGTGTGCTCATTGCAACTTTATTTTTTGGCTCAGACATTTAACCTTGCATAAACATTCGTAAGATTATAACTCTGTTAAGAAGACATGGTCAACACACATGTGTGCACACACACACACACACACACACACACACACACGCTCTTGCATGTACACACACACACACACACACACACACACACACACACACACACACACACACACACATGCTTGCACACACACAAACACACGCGCACGCGTGTAATTCCCAGGGAAAGGGATTCCTGGTGCGAGTGAAAAGAAGAAGCGGGCTCGTGGCATACTATCAATATCGATATCGATATCGAGTGATATCGCAAAGGAATATGGCCAAACCCGTCTACCATTGGTACGATATTGAGGCAGAAGGAGGCCTTAAAAGGTATACTTTTATAATTTTTAAAGGGCTTAGGGGGTAGTATTAGGGGGCCTTGGTGGCATGGAGGTTAGCATGTCCGCCTCACAGCAAGAAGGCCTGGGTTCAATTCCTGGCCTGGGCATTTCTCTGTGGAGTTTGCATGTTCTCCCCATGCCTGCAAGGATTTCCTCCGGGTACTCTGGTTTCCTCCTACAGTCCAAAAACATGCACAGTAGGTTAATTGGCCATTCTAAATTATCCGTAGGTTCGCATTGTGCAAAAGGCAATGGCAAACCACTGCACTATCCTTGCCAAGAGAAGCTCCATGAAGATGATAATCAAGACATTATCCTCATGGCAGGTCGCCAAGAGTCGTCTTACAACACACTTCCCTTTACACACATGTAATGTGTATACATATGTATGTATATATGTATTTTTGGTTAAGAGAATAAAGTAATAACTCCGCACACAGGAGGGTGACATTGTGATCCAAAAAGTAGCGAAAAGTCATGCAATCATTTTGTTTTTCTGGCAGCAACAATGAAATAATATGCATTTAAATACATAGATACTTCTTCCTTTTTTATGTATAAACGCATGCTTCTTTTGAACAGAATCCCATTTGAATTGTAGAAATGCCTAGTTTTATTTTATTTTATTTATCAGTTCACTAGTTCATATCTAATTTTCTTGATTAATATCTTTGTACTGTTATTTTTGCGACTATGCTGTTGCATGCTGGTACATTAGGCTGAGAGTTGCAAATGCCAACAGACTGAACAACCTGATCCACAAGTCCAGTAACATTCCCATAATGGATGGAGATGGACCCTCTGACCCTCAGACACAGACTCGTCACCCCCGCGCCATGATTCTGATCAGCGGGGACTTTAACCACGCCCCTCTCGCCGCCTCTCTCCCGACGTTCACACAATACGTGAAGTGTACCACAAGAGACAATAAAACTCTGGACTTACTGTATGCTAATGTGAAGGACGCTTACAGCTCCACCCCCCTTCCCCCACTGGGACGCTCAGACCACAACCTGGTCTACCTGCTCCCCCAATACACACCCAGGGTGCGAAAGGAACCTGTGCAGAAGACGACTGTGAAAGTGTGGACCGAGGAGACCAACGAGAGGCTTAGGGACTGTTTCCAGACCACAGACTGGAGCATGCTCTGTGACTCCTTTGGTGATGACATCGACGGCCTCACACACTGCATCACCGACTACATGAACTTCTGCGTGGACAGCACTGTGCCAACACGGATGGTACGGTGCTTCTCCAACAACCACCCGTGGGTCACCCCTGAGCTTAAAGTCCTCCTGAACCAGAAAAAGAGGGCTTTCATCTTGGGGGACAGAGAGGAGCAGAAGAAGGTCCAGCGTGAGCTCCAGTGGAGGATCAGGAGGGCCAAGAAGGACTATGGGAAGAAGATGGAGGAGAAGCTGGCTCAGAACAACGTGCGGGACGTCTGGAGAGGACTAAAGACCATGTCTGGATTTGGGCAGAGTGTCAGAGGGACAGCTGATGGTGGCCTTGAACTAAACTGTTACTTCAACAGGTTTGATTCTCCCCCCTCCCCCTCTGCCCCCCTCCCCGTTCCCCTCCCCTCTTCACACGTCTCCAGACCAGCAGACACCTCCCCCCTCCCCAGACCAACTTCACTTGACTCCTACAGCCCAACAGACACATCCCCCTCCCTCTGCAGCCCACCCCAGCCCCCCCTCTCCCTCACATCAGACCAGGTGAAGAGACAGCTGAGGCGAATAAATCAGAGGAAATCTGAAGGACCTGATGGCATCAGTCCCAGGCTGCTGAGGACCTGCGCAGACCAGCTCTGTGTGGTACTATGCTACCTGTACAACCTGAGCCTCAGCCTGGAGAAGGTTCCCGTCCTATGGAAGACTTCCTGTGTGGTTCCGGTTCCCAAAACAGCTCAAGCGAAGGAACCAGCCCACTACAGACCTGTCGCCCTGACCTCCCACCTCATGAAGACCATGGAAAGGCTCCTCCTTGAACACCTCCGCTCTATGGTGAGCCCCACCCTAGACCCGCTGCAGTTTGCCTACAGGCCCAACATTGGGGTAGAAGACGCCGTCATGTACCTTCTGCAGCGGGCACTCACCCACCTGGAGATCGCCGGCAGCGCTGTGAGGGTCATGTTCTTTGACTTGTCCAGCGCCTTCAACACCATCAGGCCAGCGCGTCTGCGGGGGAAGCTGGAGGACGTGGGAGTGGACGGGCATCTTGCTGCCTGGATTATCGACTACCTTACTAACCGTCCACAGTATGTGCGGCTACGCAGCTGTAAGTCAAAGGTGGTAGTCTGCAGCACGGGGGCACCGCAGGGCACCGTCCTCTCACCCTTCCTTTTCAACATTTATACTTCAGACTTCATATATAGCACAGACAGCTGCCACCTCCAGAAGTTCTTGGACGACTCCGCCATCTTGGGCTGTGTGTCAGAGGGGAACGAGCTGGAGTACCGGTCAGTCATAGTCATCGTTGACTTCGTGGACTGGTGTGAGCGCAACCACCTGTGCTTGAACACTAGGAAGACGAAGGAGATGGTGGTCGACTTCAGGAGAAGCACTCTAACACACACACACACACACACACACACACACACACACACACACACACACACACACACACACACACACACACACACACTTACTAGTGAACATCCAGGGACAGGACATTGAGACAGTGGACAGTTTCAAGTACCTGGGTGTTCACCTTAACAATAAACTGGACTGGTCCCACAACACCAACGCCCTGTACAAGAAGGGCCAGAGTCGCCTCCACCTTCTGAGGAAACTTGGGTCCTTCGGCGTATGCAGACCTCTGCTCAGGACTTTTTATGACTCTGTGGTAGCCTCTGCAATCCTCTACGCTGCCATCTGCTGGGCCCCGGGCAGCACAGAGCGGGACAGAAAGAGACCGAACAAGCTGGTCAGGAGGGCCAGCGCTGTCCTCGGCTGCCCACTGGACTCTGTGGAGGAGGTGAGTGAGAGGAGGATGGTAGCAAAGCTCACATCCATCTTGGTCAACAGCTCTCACCCACTGTACCAGACTGTAGAGAAGCTGAGTAGCTCCTTCAGTGGACGACTGAGACATCCTCAGTGCAGGAAGGAGCGCTACCGCAGGTCGTTCATTCCCACCGCTGTCAGACTGTACAACGCCACTTTGTAACTGTCTGTGAAAATACCGGTTATGTGCAATAAAAACCCCGTGCACTTTAATCAACCACATCTACCCCACTGACTGTCAACCATATCAACCCATCTACTCTGCACTCAGATACATTACACTTTAATATAGGCCAATCTATAAAGTTGCTCCATTCTTTTCTTTTATTGTTTATTAATTTATACT
Source organism: Plotosus lineatus (assembly GCA_024760905.1). NCBI lineage: Eukaryota > Metazoa > Chordata > Actinopteri > Siluriformes > Plotosidae > Plotosus > Plotosus lineatus. The sequence continues at coordinate 58,294,087 of CM045736.1, read as the reverse complement.
ATTTATGCATCTATTTATTTATTTACTTATATAATATATATGTATGTGTGTATGTTTGTACTTGTATCTATTTTTGCACCCCCTACTGATGGTACCTCAAGAGCCTGTAACAGTGAATTTCTCCATTGTGAGATTAATAAAGCTGTATCTTATTTTATCTTATCTTATCTCTGATGCTAGTCTCGATAGGTG
>CM045736.1:58263895-58278895 GCA_024760905.1 Plotosus lineatus | reverse complement strand
GGAATGAAGGTTATCCTCAGTAAGACAGAATACATGTGTGTGAACGACAAGGACCCAACAGGAACGGTGAGGTTACAGGGGGCAGAGATAAAGAAGGTGGAGGATTTTCAGTATTTAGGCTCAACAATCCAGAGAAGTGGAGAGTGTGGAAAAGAGGTGAAGAAGCATGTGCAGGCAGGTTGGAATGGTTGGAGAAAAGTGTCCGGTGTGATGTGTGATAGGAGAGTATCGGCAAGAATGAAAGGAAAAATGTACAAGACGGTGATGAGGCCAGCGATGTTGTATGGTTTAGAAACTGTGGCCCTGGGGAAAAGACAGGAGGCAGAGCTGGAGGCAGCAGAGATGAAAATGTTGAGGTTCTCTTTGGGAGTAACGAGGATGGATAGGATCAGGAATGAGTCCATCAGAGGGACAGCACATGTAAGAGGTTTTGGAGACCAAGTCAGAGAGGCTAGATTGAGATGGTTTGGACATGTACAGAGGAGGGATAGTGAATATATTGGTAGTCGGATGCTGAGGTTGGAACTACCAGGCAGAAGGTCTAGAGGAAGACCAAAGAGACGATTCATGGATGTGGTGAAGGTGCTTAGCGTAAGAGAAGAAGATGCAGAGAATAGGGTGAGATAGAGGCAGATATGATTCTCTGTGGCGACCCCTGATGGGAACAGCCGAAACGAAAAGAAGAAGAAGACACACACACACAAACACACACACACACACACACACACTGTATACTTTTTATATTTTTTATTATCAATAAATATTATCACAGTACAAAATTAATAAGTTTTTACTTAATCATTACTGCATTTTACTGCATTATTGCTGTATTAATGAGTGAGACTATAGAATGTGTTTAACAAGTATATTTTAGCGCATGTAATATCATACATAGGGTTTTATTTCCGTGTTAATAATTCACGTATGTAATACGACACATGAGGTTTTACTTCCTGGTAAATAAGTCGTGGAATTTCTAAATCCGTGGGAAAAGCCAGAACCGAGTCCCCACAAAAAACTGAGGCCGACTGTACACCTCCATCTGTTTCCTCTGTTGTAGCGCAAATAAAAGAAAAGAACGCACAGGTTGGTTCTGAAAGGGTTTTAAGTTTCATAAAGTTTTTTCCTTCTCATTATCTGTAAAGATGAATGTAGATGGATGGCCTTTTGTTGGCATTGTTCTGAAGAAGATAAATATAACCCAAACAGATGCATGTCTGTCACAGGTTTCAACTGTCATCTCCCACCAACTTATTGTCTTCTTTAAGTCTAAAATAGTCATCGAGTTTCTGTTACCGGTTCCACATTACTGTCTATGTCCATCAAATGCATGAGACATGAAGGACATCTCAGTTCAGTTAATTTTCTGTAACGGCTTAGGGTCGCGGGGAGGTTGGTGCCCATCCCAGCCAACTCAGGGCAAGGACAGAGTAAACCCTGGACAACTCGCCAGGCCATCGCAGGGCAGAAACACGCTGATGGCTTTGCAGCTACTCTTGTCGAAAGTCAGCGATGGTTCTTTTACATGAACCTCACACCATAGACAGTGAGAGACATGGCCGGCCTTTGATAACCCAGTTAGCTGCACTGGGGGACAGTGACACCCCGGTGGAGAGTGGGACTCGAGCCCCCAACCTTTGGATCAGCGATCCGGCGCCTTATACCACGAGACCACCACTGCCCCGTGGAGGACATCTGTAAAACTAATCTGAAGTCAAATTAAATTATTTAGCTTACTGAAGGCACAAACCATATCTGCTGACAGCTATAATGCTACAGTAATGTGTATATGCACCAGAGGGCAATACTACGTGCATGGACTATGTGTGTCTCCTGTGTGAGGCACAGAATTCTTGACGCTGCTTGACTGCAACATGGTACCGGCTCAGAGAGCTAATCCTGATACATGTACTTGTATTTCTCCTTATTTTTTGCTCATTGTACTCCACCATGTCATGCTCAAAATAAATTTCTCTCGCTTTTACCCAAGAGAATATAATTACTTTCTTCTTGAAGTGAAATTAAAGTCTGCTGGTTGATTGTTGCACATCCTCTCATTTCAAGACAGGCGTTTATGATGGCGCTGAAGTGCACTAACAGTTGACGGCACCATTAGCTTGAATTGTTTCGACTACACCTTATCTTTTCTACTTTGTTCACCCTGGTTTTATTCTCAATTGTCCTCTTGTGTAGTGCTGAATTAATTAAATTCATTTAACAAATATCATCTTATAGACCCACAAAGAGTAGATCACATCGCCATAATAAGTGATGATTAATACAGTAAATCTTGTTGATAAGGGTGACATGGGTGAGGGATTCATTAATTCCCAGCCTGGCTGATGATAAAGTATGGAGTAGACAGCGGTTTATTTTTATACAATGATATCATAACTAGGACAGCTTTTTCGACACAGTGCACTGTCAGCATCGTCTTATGTCAGATGTTTTTTCATCCTGATGGGTAAAAACACACTTCTTATACTTGTTTTTCACAGGAGAGCATTTTTCAGACGGGTATCTGAGGAAATGTTTTGGACATGGCCTGCAGAGTGGGGTTTTCACATGTACTAATAGCTAGTCTGCTCCCGCTGATGTGTGTGTGTGTGTGTGTGTGTGTGTGTTATAGACCTCTGAAGTCAGTGACGCTGACCTCCCTCAAATACTGTCCTGCACTGTGTGTGTGTGTGTGTGTGTGTGTGTGTCTATGGATGTCATGATAGCTACGATTGTGAAGATGTCACTTGTATAACAGTCTTCTATTGTATGTGGCTATGTGCCTCTGACAACCTTGATACCATCTCAAAATGACTTTTGCTCTTTGACCTCTAACTTTTTTGTGTGTTTGTTGTTCTCCCAGGTTCTAGAAAAGAAATGATGTACTAAAGCTGATCTTGAGGTGAAATGAAGAGCAGTTCAGTATCTGTGGCTTTGCTTCACACCCTTGTGGTCATATAAAAGAAAGTCGCTGTTTCTCTAGTTGAGCTGAATGTTCAGAGTATTTTATTCCAAATTCAAGTGGAATATTCTGTCTGGTGTAGAGATATAAACAGTACTCTATACACAGTTCAGGCATGTGAAACTATCCTAAATCGTTCAGAGACGAATGTGGACCATCATGTGTATTGTTGCACATTACTGTAATACATCAGACACATTTTAATTCGGGACTTTGGTCCATGTTCGTATGACCGTATCAGGTTAATCACGCACCGTTAATACATACGCTCACCTACTTGTTCTTTATGTATTAAAAGTGTTGCTCATAACAATCTGGAGCCGAAGCAGGCTTCTGAGTGGCACGTTGATAAGGTGTGTGCATGTTTACCAGAGATTGAAAGTTCAAATCCCCCATGGCAGCTAATTGGCCAAGCTTTCACACTCGCAGTGATTGTAAGCCAATCATGGGTGTTTGTGAGCTCATTAATAGAAAGTGAAGATTTTGATTTGATATATTAATCCCTTAAGGGAAATGATTTCCTCTGCATTTAACCCATCCAAACTGAGTACACACACACATCCACGGAAACACCTATAGTGGCACTTGAGCCATTAATATGGAGGAAGGGACTGAAGCATCGGATTTGAAAAGCGCTTTCCTTCCGAGTGCGTTAGACCGCAACTAAATATGCATGCACAGCAGTTCGAGGTGGGTAGGTAGCATTGTCATGGACAGGACGTGTGCAGGCTTTCATCCCTCTCAGGTTGGCAGTGGCCTTGTGATAGGGAAGCCAATACTTAATAGGTGGGAATTGGATACAAATAAATAAGGTAGAAGATGGGAAAAAGAAAAAAGGAATTCATACAGATATGAACTCAGACAGGTCTCATGAATAGAGCACTCCATTTAAAAAAAAAAAATCACAGCTTTTGTTGTACATGTCAATAGAAGAGAACTACCAAGGTTACATGTTCATCATTCATTTTCTGTAACCACTTAATCCTAATTAGGGTCCCGGGGAAGCTGGCACCCATCCCAGCCAACTCCGGACAATGGCAGAGTACACCCTGGACAGCTTGCCAGGCCATCGCAGGGTGGAAACATGCTGACGGCTATGCAGCTAGTCTTGACAAAAGTCAGCAATGAACCTTTTACATGAACCTCACACCATACACAGTGAGCGACACGGCCAGCCTGTGATAACTCCGTGAACTGCATTGGGGGGGGGTGGAAGGGGGTGGGGGGGGGGGGGTGACAACCCGTGGTGAGTGGAGCATGAACCCCCAACCTTGGAATCAGCAATATAGCTCTTTTACCACCAGGCCACCACTGCCCCAGGGTTACCTGTTACAGGTACACTTATTTCTTTTATAAAACAAATACTATATTGTTGGTATTGGTGGAAAGATATTCACAGCAAAATATCCAATCACCAAAACATAACATTACATTTATCATCTCATTCCACTACATGGTATATATACTGAGCGAGTGAGATGAGGTTTTGTATTTATTTTTTTTATTATTTTATTTTTGTTTAACAGGTGGTATCAATTTTTCATGATCTATTACATTTCTGAGATATTTTTCAGAGGAGTTATGCAGTATAGTAATAATGCTTTATATTCTCTTCTTCTGGGGCAGAATCAACATCCTATTTTACGAATTCAGAAATGAAAGACGTCTGGTATACTGATCCATGGACATAAACATATTCAGTAATGGGATATTTAGAAACTCACCACAGTGCCTTTGCCACTACTGTATTTGCCTCATAAGCTCTGGCTCAGGTGATACAGAGACCTAATGGCTCGTAGAAACATGTCTGGTACACTTTACTCCCAGAGCTCGCCTCACAAGATAACTCGAGGGACACAGTCGAAAGCCTTCTCTAAATCCACAAAACACATGTGGATAGATTGGGCAAAAATGCCATTGCCCCCCCATGGTCCTGTAGAATGTACAGAGCTGGTCGAGAGAACTACGGTTCCTCCTGAATCCAAGGTTTAACTATCGGTCGGATCCTCCTCTCTAGTACCCCTGCATAGACTTCCCTGGGTAGGCTGAGGAGCGTGATTTCATGATAATTCTAACATACTCTCCAGTCCCCCTTTTTATAAAGGGGGACTACCACCCCGATTTGCCAGTCCATTGTTACGGCCCCCGGTGACCATGCAATGTTGCAGAGACATGTCAACCAAGACAGTCCTACAACATCCAGAACCATGAAATATTTAGGGCAGATCTCACCCACCTCCAGAGCCTGACCACTGAAGAGCTCCTTGACGACATTGGCAACCCTTCGGTGTCTTCCTCCTACATGGAGGGCATGTTGGTGGGATTGAGGAGGTACTTGAAGTATTCCTTTCACCTCCCAACAACATCCAAAGTCGAGGTGAGCAGCTCCCCACTTCCACTCTAAACAGTATTTGTGGAGAATTGCTTCCCCCTCCTGAGGCGTCGGATGGTGCTTCGAAACCTTTTCAAGGCCAACCGATAGTCAGTCACTTTCCAGTTCCTCACTGAACTCCTTCCACACTGAGATTTTGCATCTCCAACAACGCAGGCTGCAGCACTTTTGGCCTGCTGGTATCTGTCTGCTCCCTTAGGAGTCCCACTGCCCATTTTTTTTCAAAGCAGGTGTCTACCAGTGTGTTTGGGGGTTACTGCCATGACAGCCATCAATAACATTCCAGCTACATCTATGGGCTCTCACCTCAGTAATGGAGGACCCATTAGGATTCCACATCCCATGCCTCTTTCAGGATATGGTCGTAGCTCTACCAGAGGTGGAAGTTAAAAGCCCTTATGACAGGAGATTCGACCAATTGTTCCTGGGAGAACCTAAATACATGCTTGAATCCGCCAGGTCTGGAGGGCAGCCTTCCTTGGAGCCAGCTCACCACCAGGTGGTGATTGGCCGACAGCTCAGCTCCTCTCTTCACTCAAGTCTTCAGAACATGTGGCCAAATGTTCGGTGACACAAATATGAAGTCAATGATCAAACAGGCCTATGATGTCTTGGTGCCAAGTGCATTTCACCCTTGGGCATGAGTGCATGGATATAATTATGTTTGAACATGGTGTTCATAATGGACAAGCTATGATGGGTACAGAAGTTCAGCAATGAAACACCACTCGGGTTGAGATTGCAGAGGCAATATCGACCAATCTCACCCATCCAGATCACACTATCATTGCTCACATGGGCGTTGAAGTCTCCCAGGACAAGAATGAAGTCGTCATGGGGAGTGTTCTCTGATACAGACACGAAAGACTCCAAAAAGGGCAGGTTCTTTGAACTGTGGTTTGGTGCATAACCACAAACAGTCAGGACCCCCCCCCAATCAAAAAGCTGAGAGTCGCTACCCTTTCGTCAACCTGGGAGAACCCCAGCATGTGGACACCAAGACTGGGGGCAACAAGGATGCCCACACCAGCTTGCTGCCTCTCCCAATGAGTAACTTCAGAATGGAATGAGGTCCAGGCCCTCTCAAGATGGCTGATTACAGAGCTCAAGCTATGTATTGAGGTGAGTCTGACTATATCTAGTCAGTATCTTTCAAACTCCTCCACCACAGTCAGGACGAGGGTATTTTAAAAGGTGACCATGAAAAATAAAAACCGAAGCAAATACAGTCCTCCCACTGTCATTAATGTTATATGGTGAAGCTTGACCGAGACCATGTCATAACAACATAACCATATATTTACAGAAACTAATACAACAGTACAACAGTGCATGCACATTAAAATCACAAAGAATCCAGACTGCATGCTTAATATGCTATTTGTGCATATATTTGAACATTAATCCAGAATTAACAACCATGAGGTTAATACGCTATCATTAGGAAATATTGCAGATGTGTCTGACCAGCACCTGAATTTGCAAAAAATTCATTGTGTTTGTTATTTTGCTGCATTTATATCACAGGCTTGTATCAAACAAATATCACAATGGCAATAAAATGAACAAGGAACATGTTTTTGTACCGTACTTTGTAAATATTTGGACAAATAAACAGTTTTTGTTGTTTCTCTTTCTCTTTCGAGGCACCTGCTTCACAGGGTCATGCTTTTAAACATGTTTATCAAATAATCCTAAATGTTGCTATTCGAATATTTCCTAAATGCTGACAAATGGCCATATTATTAAAAAAAAGGTTCTTGGTTATGACAGTTGATTAATGATCACAGTAGGTCTCCTGTGTCTGAGACGGCACAGCAGAAACAATATTCAGAGTCAATAAATAGTAATTCCAGCTGTTATTTTAAAATGGAATATTTTGGAAAATGGTAATTTCTATGTTATGTAACATTGCTGAGAATCTAAGGGCATGACATCTACTATTTACACAATGTGTTTGTAAAATATCCAGATGCAGATGTATTCCTCTCTTTTTCTGTAATAAGAGCTTGCTCTCATCTTTCCACTCGATTTTGGAGCATGGCTGTCAGGATTTGTGCTCATTCAGCCACAAGATAATTAGTGATGTCAGGTACTGATGTTGGTTGAAAAGGCTGATGCATGGTCAGCATTCCAGTTTACTCCAAAGGCTGGCTTGAGGTCAGGGCTCTGTGCATACCATGTGATTTCTTTCTCACCAAGCTCGTCTTCATGGACCTTTCTTTTTGCACGGGGACATTGTCATGCTGGAATAGATTTTCCTGTGTTAGTTCCAATACACCCCCCACACACACACCCCCACAGACTCACATGCATGTGTGTATTTATATATATATATATATATATGTGTGTGTGTGTGTGTGTGTGTGTGTGTGTGTGTGTGTGTGTGTGTGTGTATGGCATTGGAACTAACAGGAAAATCATGTGCTGTTGTCAGTTGCTGTCTGTTTGCCTGTTTGTGCAGATATTACAAAGCAAAAATAATTTAATGTTCTTATATAATTTAAAACGTGAATAAAACAATAAATACACACTTCTCACATTCAGTGGACGGGTGAATAATAACTCAGTTATTCCACTTGATTAGTCCCTATTAAATTTCACAGAATAACAGATTTTTATCACACACTAACCTTTCATCATACATACATAATTTATGTTTCAGTCATTTTTTTTGTAAATTATTTTTTATTTATTTATTTATTTTTACATGCATTCAATCCAACATTAAAGACTGTATTTCAAGATTTTGGCTTAAGCCCCAAAAAGCATCAGTTGTTATGGGCGTTAAAGTTACTTTAATCATGTATACATGGTTACATTCGGAATGGGCAGCACTGTAGCATGGTGATTGGATGTTCTCCCAGCACTTCTATGGGTTTCCAGTTTCCTCCCAAAGACTTGCACATTACACCAATTGGCTGTTCCAAATTGCCCCAAGGTGTGAGAGTGAGCATTCGGAGGTGGTCTGGATAGCTGTTCAGGGTGTACCCTGCCTTCTACGGCCAGTTTTCACCTGAGGTAGACTCCAGCCTCCCGACAATTATGATAGACAATTATGAAATTTGGAAAATAAGATTGAGTGAGGATATGCTGAACTCATCAGTAACTTTGATTATGATGCATTATAATACACATAATAATTTCACAGAGATCATGTTATATATCGTGGTGATTACCTTGGTGAATACAACTACAAAGTCTCTCTCTTTCTCTCTCTCTCTCTCCCTCTCTTGCTCTCTCTTTCTGTCTCTCTCTCCCCCTCTCTCTCTCTCTCTCTCTCACCCACACACACGCACACACACCCACACACACACACACACACACACACAAACACATACACACACCCACACACAGAGAGAGAGAGAGAGAGAGAGAGGGAGAGACAGAAAGAGAGAGAGAGAGAGAGCGAGAGAGAGAGAATGAGAGAGTGGGGGGAGATTCCACCAGCACTAACTTTGTGACATTCAGTTTGAGGGAAGAATTCCCACATCAGACATCTCTGACGGCTCTCTCATCCTGTGTGTACAGTAACTAGAGCTGTTTCTGGGGCATTTTTTTTAAATATAAAAGTTTCATTCAGACATCTGTGTGTCTGAATCCATATCTCTACGAATTCCTGACCTGCTGGTCTTTTGTTGCCCTTAATTTAGAGCCATGAGTTTGTAGTGAATGTGCACTCTTTCAACACACCCCATTGGCTTTGTGCAGCAGCACTGGAAGCAATCAGACAGAAATGGCATACAGGACTCGGCATGAGATTGCAGAATGCAGGACAGACTGGCATTGAACAGTGGAAAAGGCAAGGAACGGGTACAATGCACAGAGCAGAAGTGAGGAAACATATCAAGGGCAGGTTACAGTATAGACTGTAGACACAGTGCTGAAAAGATTGGCTTCCTTTGCTATTTTAGGATTTAATGGCTTCTCGCTATATGAGCTTTTTGTGAATTTAATTCTAATGGAATATATTTACACACATGCATGCATGCATATACAGTATACATACACACACACACACACACACACATATATATATATATATATATATTGAAGACGTCGAAGAAGGAGAGGCGGGAGGCGTGTCCGTAGGCAGAGAGAGAAGAGGAAAGGCATGAGTCTAGGACTGAGAGTAGGGACTTTGAATGTTGGAACTATGCAAGGAAAAGATAGGGAGCTGGCTGACATGATGCAGAGGAGGAAGGTGGACATACTGTGTGTTCAGGAGACAAGGTGGAAAGGTAGCAAAGCTACAAGCTTAGGAGCAGGGTTTAAACTGTTTTATCACGGTGTGGATGGGAAGAGAAATGGAGTAGGAGTCATCTTGACGGAGGGGTTTGTCAGGAATGTTCTAGAAGTGAAAAGAGTGTCAGACAGAGTGATGAGTCTCAAGTTAGAAATTGAAGGCGTGATGGTCAATGTGCTTATGCCCCACAGGCAGGATGTAAGCGAGAAGAGAAGGAGAGATTCTGGAGTGAGTTAGATGAAGTGATGCAGAGTACCCCCAGAGGTGAAAGAGTGGTCATTGGAGCAGACTTCAATGGACATGTTGGTGCAGGCAACAGAGGGGATGAGGAAGTGATGTGCAGGTTTGGTATCCAGGACAGGAACACGGAAGGACAGATGTTGATCGATTTTGCAAAAAGGATGGAAATGGCTGTGGTGAATACTTTCTTCAAGAAGAAACAGGAGCATAGGGTGACTTATGAAAGAGGAGGTAAGAGCACACAGGTAGACTACATCTTGTGTTGGCGATGTAATTTGAAGGAAGTCAGTGGCTGCAAAGTAGTAGTGGGTGAGAGTATTGCCAAACAGCATAGGATGGTGGTGTGCAGGATGACACTGATGGTGAGGAAGGTGAAGAAGGCAAAGGCAGAGCAGAAGACAAAGTGGTGGAAGCTGAAAAAGGAAGATGTCGTATTTTCTTCAAGAAGGAGTTGAAACAGGCTTTGGGTAGTCAGGAAGTGTTTCCAGATGACTGGACAACTACAGCCAATGTGATCAGGGAGACCGGTAGGAGAGTACTTGGTGTGTCCTCTGGAAGGAAAGTAGATAAGGAAACTTGGTGGTGGAATGAGGAAGTGCAGGAGTGTGTACAAAAGAAGAGGTTAGCCAAGAAGAAGTGGGACATTGACAGGACCGACGAGAGTAAACAGGAGTACAGGGAGACACAGCGTAAGGCAAAGCTAGTGGTGTCAAAGGCCAAACAGAGGGCGTATGATGACTTGTATGATAGGTTGAACAGTAAGGAGGGAGAAAATGATTTATACAGGTTAGCACAGCAGAGAAATAGAGATGGGAAAGACGTGCAGCAAGTTATGTGATGAAGGACAGAGAGTGATGAAGGACAGAGAGGGAAATGTATTGACTGATGACAGAAGTGTGCTGGGAAGATGGAAAGAGTACTTTGAAGAGCTGATGAATGAGGAAAATGAGAGAGAGAAAAAGAGTAGAAGAGGTGACCGTTGAGGAGCAGGAAGTAGCAAAGATTAGTAAGGGAGAAGTGAGGAGGGCATTGAAGAGGATGAAGAGTGGAAAGGCAGTTGGCCCTGATGACATACCAGTTGAGGTATGGAAGTGTCTAGGGGAGGTAGCAGTAGATTTTCTGACAAGAATATTCAACAAGGTCTTAGAAAGTGAGCAGATGCCAGAGGAATGGAGGAGAAGTGTGCTTGTGCCCATTTTTAAGAACAAGTGAGATGTACAGAGTTGTGGCAACTACAGAGGGATAAAGTTGATGAGCCATACAATGAAGCTATGGGAAAGAATAGTGGAAGCAAGACTAAGGGCAGAGGTCAGCATTTGTGAACAACAGTTTGGTTTCATGCCAAGAAAGAGCACCACAGATGCAGTGTTTGCTTTGAGGATGTTAATAGAGAAGTACAGAGAAGGTCAGAAGGAGCTGCATCGTGTCTTTGTGGATCTGGAGAAAGCATAGGACAGGGTGCCGAGAGAAGAACTGTGGTATTGTATGAGGAAGTCTGGAGTGACAGAGAAGTATGTTAGAGTGGTGCAGGACATGTATGAGAGATGGAAGACAGTGGTGAGGTGTGCTGTCGGTGTGACAGAAGAGTTCAAGGTGGCGGTGGGACTGCATCAAGGGTCAGCTCTCAGCCCCTTCTTGTTTGCTATGGTGATGGACAGGCTAACAGATGAGGTTAGACAAGATGTCTATGATGTTTGCAGATGACATCGTGATCTGGATTGAGAGCAGAGAACAAGTGGAGGAAAATCTAGAGAGGTGGAGGTATGCCCTGGAAAGGAGGGGATTGAAGGTTAGTCTCAGTAAGACAGAATACATGTGCATGAATGACAAGGACCCAAGAGGAACTTTGAGGTTACAGGGGGCAGAGATAAAGAAGGTGGAGGATTTTAAGTACTTAGACTTAACAATCAAGAGCAATGGAGAGTGTGGAAAAGAGGTGAAGAAGCGCGTGCAGGCAGGAGAAAAGTGTCCGGTGTGATGTGTGATAGGAGAGTATCGGCAAGAATGAAGGGAAAAGTGTACAAGACGGTGATGAGGCCAGCAATGTTGTATGGTTTAGAGACAGTGGCCCTGGGGAAAAGACAGGAGTCAGAGTTGGAGGTAGCAGAGATTAAAATGTTGAGGTTCTCTTTGGGAGTAACGAGGATGGATAGGATCAGAAATGAGTACATCAGAGGGACAGCACATGTTAGATGTTTTGGAGACAAAGTCAGAGAGGCTAGATTGAGATGGTTTGGACATGTACAGAGGAGGGATAGTGAGTATATTGGTAGTAGGATGCTGAGGTTGGAACTACCAGGCAAAAGGCCCAGAGGAAGACCAAAGAGAAGATTTATGGATGTGATATATATATATATATATAAAATGCAGCTGTCAGGGAGGGGCACAAACCAGCGTCTCTATCTCACGCCGGTCCCAAGCCCGGATAAATGCAGAGGGTTGCATCAGGAAGGATGTCCGGCATAAAACAAAAGCCAAATAAAATATGCGAATCACAAGAAAGAATTTCATACCGGATTGGTCGAGGCGCGGGTTAACAAGAACCGCCATCAGTGCTTTTAACCAAAATGGTGCTGGTGGAAAATGGACTACTGTTGGTCGAAGCCGTCGAAGAAGGAGAGGCGGGAGGCGTGTCCGTAGGCAGAGAGAGAAGAGGAAAGGCATGAGTCTAGAACTGAAAATAGGGACTTTGAATGTTGGAACTATGGCAGGAAAAGGTAAAGAGCTGACTGACATGATGCAGAGAAGGAAGGAGGACATACTGTGTGTTCAGGAGACCAGGTGGAAATGAAGCAAGGCTACAAGCTTAGGAGCGGGGTTTAAGCTGTTTTATCATGGTGTGGATGGGAAGAGAAATGGAGTGGGAGTCATCTTGAAGGAGGAGTTTGTCAGGAATGTTCTAGAAGTGAAAACTGTGTCAGACAGAGTGATGAGTCTCAGGTTAGAAATTGAAGGCATGATGGTCAATGTTGTTAGTGCTTATGCCCCAGAGGCAGGATATGAGCTAGAAGAGAAGGAGTGAGTTCTGGAGTGAGTTAGATGAAGTGATGCAGAGTAGCCCCAGAGGTGAAAGAGTGGTCATTGGGGCAGACTTCAATGGACATGTTGGTGCAGGAAACAGAGGGGACAAGGAAGTGATGGGATGGTTTGGTATCCAGGACAGGAACACAGAAGGACAGATGTTGGTAGATTTTGCAAAAAAGATGGAAATGGCTGTGGTGAATACTTTCTTCCAGAAGAGACAGGAGCAAAGGGTGACTTATAAAAGCGGAGATAGGAGCACACAAGTCGACTACATCTTGTGCAGGCGATGTAATTTGAAGAAGTCAGTGACTGCAAAGTAGTAGTGGGTGAGATTGTTGCCAAACAGCATAGGATGGCGGTGTGCCAGACGATGCTAATGGTGAGGAAGGTGAAGAAGGCAAAGGCAGAGCAGAAGACAAAGTGGTGGAAGCTGAAAAAGGAAGAGTGTCGGGTTGTTTTCAAAAAGGAGTTGAAACAGGTTTTGGGTGGTCAGGAAGTGCTTCCAGATAACTGGACAACTACAGCTAATGTGATCAGGGAGACAGGTAGGGAAAACTTGGTGTGTCATCTGGAAGGAGAGTAGATAAGGAGACTTGGTGGTGGAATGAGGAAGTGCAGGAATGTGTACAAAGGAAGAGGCTAGCTAAGAAGAAGTGGGACATTGAGAGGACCGAAGAGAGTAAACAGGAGTACAGGGAGACACAGCATAAGGCGAAGGTAGCGGTGTCAAAGGCCAAACAGAGGGCGTATGATGACTTGTATGCGCGTTTGGAAAGTAACGAGGGAGAAAATGATTTATACAGGTTGGCACAGCAGAGAAATAGTGATGGGAAGGACGTGCAGCAAGTTAGAGTGATTAAGGCCAGAGAGGGAAATGTATTGACTGATGACAGAAGTGTGCTGGGAAGATGGAAAGAGTACTTTGAAGAGCTGATGAATGAGGAAAATGAAAGAGAAAAATGAGTAGAAGAGGTGACTGTCGAAGACCAGGAAGTAGCAAAGATTAGTAAGGGTGAAGTGAGGAGGGCATTGAAGAGGATGAAGAATGGAAAGGCAGTTGGCCCTGATGACATGAGGTATGGAAGTGGCTAAGAGAGGTAGCAGTAGATTTCCTGACAAGAACATTCAACAAGGTCTTAGAGAGTGAGAGGATGCCAGAGTTATGGAGGAGAAGTCTGTTGGTTCCCATTTTTAAGAACAAGTGAGATGTGCAGAGTTGTGGAAACTACAGAGGGAAAAAGTTGATAAGCCATATGATGAAGTTATGGGAAAGAATAGTGGAAGCTAGACTAAGAGCAGAGGTCAGCATTTATGAACAACAGTTTGGTTTCATGTCAAGAAAGAGCACCACATATGCAGTCTTTGCTTTGAGGATGTTAATAGAGAAGTACAGAAAAGGTCAGAGGCAGCTGCATTGTGCCTTTGTGGATCTGGAGAAAGCATATCACAGGGTGCCGAGAGAGGAACTGTGGTATTGCATGAGGAAGTCTGGAGTGGCAGAGAAGTATGTTAGATTGGTGCAGGACATGTATGAGAGATGTAAGTCAATGGTGAGGTGTGCTGTCGGTATGACAGAAGAGTTCAAGGTGGAGTTGGGACTGCATCAAGGGTCAGCTCTGAGCCCCTTCTTGTTTGCTGTGGTGATGGACAGGCTGACAGACGAGGTTAGACAAGATGTCTATGATGTTTGCAGATGACATTGTGATCTGTAGTGAGAGCAGAGAACAAGTGCAGGAAAATCTAGAGAGGTGGAGGTATGCCCTGTAAAGAAGGGGAATGAAGGTTAGCCTCAGTAAGACAGAATACATGTGTATGAATGACAAGGACCCAAGAGGAACGGCAAGGTTACAGGGAGCAGAGATAAGGAAGGTGGAGGATTTTCAGTACTTAGGCTCAACAATCCTGAGCAGTGCAGAGTGTGGAAAAGAGGTGAAGAAGCGTGTGCAGGCAAGTTGGAATGGTTGCAGTAAAGTGTCCAGTGTGATGTGTGATAGGAGGTTATCGGCAAGAATGAAAGGAAACGTGTACAAGACGGTGTTGAGGCCAGCAATGTTGTATGGTTTAGAAACAGTGACCCTGGGGAAAAGACAGGATGCAGAGCTGGAGGTAGCAGTCTGTCAACTGTCTCTCAACTTCCTC
>CM045736.1:58236395-58258895 GCA_024760905.1 Plotosus lineatus | reverse complement strand
AATAACAACAATAACAGCTGCAACAGCATTATTATTATTATTATTATTATTATTATTATTATTATCATTATTATCAATATATAATTAACAATAATAATAATAATAATAATAATAATAATAATAATAATTATTATTATTATTATTATTATTATTATTATATTTATTTACTTTTAATTTCAATTAATCAGCTATTATTTAATTGCTAGCAAAAAATGAGGCAGTGGTGGCTCAGTGGATAAGGCTCTGGATTATTAATCCAAAGGTTGTTTGTTCAAATCCCAATCCCATCAACCTACTACTGCTGGTTTTACTACTCAATTACTACTCAATTGCTCAGTTGTATAAAACATGAATGATAAATGTAAGTCACTCTGGATAAGTGTTTCTACTAAATGCTGTAAATGTAAAACTCAATGTCTTTATTTGCATAAACCATGTTTTAAACAGTTCCTGTTGTATATTCGACTATTGCACTTGGTTTATCTAATTAAATGCATTTGTTTTTATTATACAGTTGTACCTGATAAACCTCGAAAGACTCCCAATAACTGTCTCCTTTCACGTGACTTTTTGAGATTACACGTTGTACCTTGAACAGTGTTGAGAAAAAGGAAATGTGCATTAGGTGAACCAAAGAGTATCCTTGGGGGCATTTGTTCCAATCATGCAATCGTGCATTTGGTACGAATGGAGCGCCATAGCACCATATGGTGTGTCCACAAGAGCACAGTTATGACCCATTTTGGATGGCTGTCCCTCTTCATTTTGGATGGCTGTCCCATGTCCACCCATACGTATCACAGGAAACACCATAAAGCTGCTACATCACTGAGTTGATGCTGATTGCCTGTTTTATATTGCTGATTTGCAATACAGCGATTAAAATAATAATAATAATAATAATAATAATAATAATAGTAAGAGGAAGAAGAAGAAGAAGAAGAAGAAGAATAGTGAAACTGAGACCCAAAACTATATAGGCTTATCGATCACTATTTTGAATTGTGATGAATAAAAAAAATCTCATTCAGGAAAACAAACAGACGTGCAGATCAATAAAGGTTTGCGGCGCAACGTAAACTTCTTAAACAGGACGAACAAGACAGGGGATACAAACAACAACAACAACAACAACAACAACAACAATAACAACAACAACAAAAAAAAAAAAACAGAGATCAGGTTGTGAGGGGGAAATGCAATTAAAAGCAAACCTCACCAGAGACATTTATCAGGAATTCTGCTTTTCGGGTTCAATCTGTAAGTATTAAGTGTAATAAATAAAAGATCTAGATGTTGTGATATGTGAGATTGAAAGAAATGCATCAAGCAGCAAAACTGCCAGTGCTTCAGAAGCAGATCAGGTCAGTGTAAAAAGAAAAGCTGAATGATACAATCAGGTGTCTCCTCAGACCAGAGACACGAGCAGAATTGTAATTCAGAGACATAAACACAGATAAGATTGAGAACTGGCATTTAGATGATGATGTAACGAAGTACAAACTGAATGTCATTTTGAAGATGTGATTCCCATCAGCCATCTCTTCCAAAAGTGAAGCATGTAACGCTGATGCCTTCCAACTGCCCCCCAGACGGACCCTGAGCTCAGGTTATTGTTTCTGTGGAGTTTATGTGCATGTCTCGTTTGCATTGCCTCGGGATTCTCCAGTTTCCTCCCTGATAAACAACAGCGGGCTGCACAGAAGTGTGACTGACTATGCAAACGTGTGCGCGTGCAGGGTGCGCTCTGATGGACTGATGACCCCACACAGGGTCTGGCCATCATGCCTGTCCAGTGATCTCAGGAGAGACTCCAGGTCTTGTAATCCAGGACTGTCTGATCAGAGGGACAGAAACGGAATGAATGAATTCCTTTCCATAATTATTTTCTAGATTTAAAGCTGAACTTCCAAAAATAGTTGCGAGACATGAGTTGATTCATTAATTCACTCAGTTACTCCTTAATTGTGGTATAAATCCTGTTATTGTCACTCAGACGTTAGAACCATTTCCAGTCGACTTTAAGTGAGAGACAGGATACACCTTGGACAAGTCGCTCGTCCACTGCAGAACCAGGAATGAAACGAATAGTGATCATTTCCCTTCACTGTGTATATGCACTTCAGGGTGTGTTTGTATTTCTGGGAGTGCGCGTGTGTCATGCATTCATTTTTTCAACCACTTAATCCTAATTAGGGTCACAGGGAGGATGGCATCCGTCTCAGTGGACTCTGGGTGAGGGCGGAGTACACCCTGGACAGCTCACCAGGCTATCACAGGGCCAATACCCACACATACACCTAGAGGAGATTTGAAACAGCCAACAGTGTGCATGTTTTGGGAGTGTAAGAGGAAACCGGAGAGCCCGGAGGAAACCCACACAAGCACGGGGAGAACATGCAAACTCCACACAGAAACGCCCGAGCTGGGAATCGAACCCAGGACCTTCTTGCTGTGAGACAGACATGCTAACCACTACACAACCGTGCTGCCCTGTGTGTGTGTGTGTTTTCTTAATTTTTAATTGTATTCTGTAATTAGAGCTCAAGTGTATAAAAATAAAAATTTAACTATACCACATACATGCCACAATACATTTTTCCAATGTAAGAGATTATATAATAATGTTATAATAATAATAGTGATAACAACAGTGATACTAATACTAATACTAATACTACTACTACTACTACTACTACTACTACTACTACTAATAATAATAATAATAATAATAATAACAATAAAAACAACTGTTATACAATGACAACCTGAAACTACTGCCTCCACTTAAATGCTGTTGACCTGTGCGTGGTTCCTTATGATGGTTTAATGCATGCAGTTGTAGCCTGGGCAACCCCACTTCAGTCATGTTCATAAAGACAGCCCATGGGTCTCTGATAATCCCCTTTTCCAATAGTTGCTATGGTTACAAATTACCATTGGTCCTTATAACTACTTCCTCTGTGACATCCCACTAATGTTTCTTCTTCTTCTTCTTCCTCTTCTTCTTCTTCTTCTTCCTCTTCTTCTTCTCCTTCCTTTAGAACAGAATTTGTTTTTCATTTTGGAAAATGCTGAAGATATGGGATTATGGGCCACTACTCTTTGCTTCTATTGTATGTTTGTTCTGAATTATACAGATCACATTCAAATTCACCTCAGTAAGGTAATGTTGGTTACAACAAGAGATAGTAAAATGCAGACAGTGGGCTCAATCTGAGCAGTGACATGGCAACATTATCTGCTCATCTTCATGTCGTCATTATTATCATCATCTTATTCTGAACCAATTTCTCTTAATTAGGGTCATGAGGAGGCTGGTGCCCATCTTAGCTGACGCTGGGCGAGGGCAGGGTACACTGGACAGCTCTCCAGGTCATCACAGGGCAGAATCGTGCCGACCGCAACTCAATGGCCTAGTCTTTATGAACAACAGAAGGTTGTAGTCATGTCCTAAAAACAAAAAGAGTTGGACTATAGATGCATTTTGTTTGTAGTGTGTGTAGCATCTCTGTGAGAATGTATGAAGAAGGGCGCAGTGCAAGAACAATTATCAAAAGTGAGAAGGTTTGGAATGCTGCACAACTATAGCAACATAAAAATAATAATAATAATAATAATAATAATAATAATAATAATAAATCACAGAAGTAGTGGAAAAACAGTTGAATGATTGGCATCTGGTTCATGTATTCTTCTTTGTAGTTCACGGCCACTGATACAGAAGATGTTTTGCAGCTTAACCAACAATACACGCTCGAAGTAAACAGTCTCTTGCTTTGAACAGTGTGTGTGTGTGTGTGTGTGTGTGTGTGTGTGTGTGTGTGTGTGTGTGTGTGTGTGTGTGTGTGTGTGTGTGTGTGTGTGTGTGTGTGTGTGTATGAAAACTCATAAGGAGGAATGGGGCTAATTTTGAATTTGTTGAATTGTGTGAATATACAGTACTGGGACTGTTAATCATTAAAGCTACAAAGAACAGCTTTGCACTAATTATTGCAGCACCCTTAAGTCAGAACATCTTGAATGCTGTACGCGCCAAGTCAGACAATACAAATACAAACACAAGTCATATAATATTTCATTCATTTTAATACTGCAATAAATATCAAAGTCCATCTGTATTACAGCAAGCTTTACATTACTATGATGCAGGATGCAGTCAAGATCATTGTTGAGAAGATGGAGAGAAAGAGAGAGAGAGAGAGAGAGAGAGAGAGAGAGAGAGAGAGAGAGAGAGTGGACATGAATGAGTTTTCATAACATTCATCTTGTCTGCAGCTAAATAGACTTGAATGTTTCTTGCTGATGTGCAACAGATGTAATGAGGGTAATGGAATAATAAAACAAATGAATACATGTTCTGTGTGCGTCTCTCTCTCTCTCTCAAACACTCACACACACACACACACACACACACACACACACACACACACACACACACACACACACACTGGTCATATCAGTTTATCATCACAAACAGCATAATGTTTCACAAGTGTCAGAATAGAAAAATCATATTCCATACAATCTCCAGCTCGATGTCACGTGAACACTGAACGCGGTCAGTTCTCGAAAGCTAAAAATAGACAAAGACAAAGGACTTGACCGGAGTTCAAGGACAGGTCTTGTGTGGTTTTACAAAGAAAGACGAGAGAAAAACTTGCAGTCTATGACGTCATGATGTTATTGTACGTTCCTGTTTGGGCCAATGACATAAGCCTACGAAAACAAACACGGGTGCACGGTGGCCAGGACACATCCTCTTTTAGGAAGGAAGTGGACAACGTCGAGGGAAGAAACGGGATCAACAGTCTTTTTACCCTCGCTGTGAACCTTGAACCTGGGACCAGCCCCGAATAACTTCCCCTTACCACTGTGCGGCTTCTTACAAACGGGCCATGCAATCCCGACCCGACTGGGACCCAAACCGCTCGAGTTCTTGTGCTGGTCCGGGCGGGGCGGGGCGGGGGCGGGGGCGGGGGGAGTTTAAACACTAAACTATGTAACAATGCAACCTTTCACTAATCCATGTCTGTGCAAGTGTGTGTGTGTGTGTGTGTGTGTGTGTGTGTGTGTGTGTGTGTGTGGTGTGTGTATGTGTGTGTGTGTGTGTGTGTGTGTGTGTGTGTGTGTGTGTGTGAGTCTGTATCAGTGAAACACAGCGCCGTTCGTCCAGATGTACCGCTTAGTCCAGATGTACCGCTTAGTCCAGATGTACCGCTTAGTCCAGATGTACCGCTCACTACATATTCATAAGAGTGCGTGTGAAAACTCAACCATTTCACACAACGCACCTGATAAGTGTTGGCTGCGTTGGGACTGGAAACTGCAGTTATGTGGAAAAAACGAGATATTTATAAGTGGTGGAGAATTTCTATATTATATTTAAGTGATGTAGAATGTTTATATTATATTTATAAGTGATGTAGAATGTTTATATTATATTTATAATTGGTGTAGAATTTTTATATTATACTTATAAGTGGTGTAGAATTTTTATATTATATTTATAAGTGGTGTAGAATTTTTATATTATATTTATAAGTGGTGTAGAATTTTTATATTATATTTATAATTGGTGTAGAATGTTTATATTATATTTATAAGTGGTGTAGAATGTTTATATTATATTTATAATTGGTGTAGAATGTTTATATTATATTTATAAGTGGTGTAGAATGTTTATATTATATTTATAATTGGTGTAGAATGTTTATATTATATTTATAAGTGGTGTAGAATGTTTATATTATATTTATAATTGGTGTAGAATGTTTATATTATATTTATAAGTGGTGTAGAATGTTTATATTATATTTATAATTGGTGTAGAATTTTTATATTATATTTATAAGTGGTGTAGAATGTTTATATTATATTTATAAGTGGTGTAGAATGTTTATATTATATTTATAAGTGGTGTAGAATGTTTATATTATATTTATAATTGGTGTAGAATGTTTATATTATATTTATAAGTGGTGTAGAATGTTTATATTATATTTATAATTGGTGTAGAATTTTTATATTATATTTATAAGTGGTGTAGAATGTTTATATTATATTTATAAGTGGTGTAGAATGTTTATATTATATTTATAAGTGGTGTAGAATGTTTATATTATATTTATAATTGGTGTAGAATGTTTATATTATATTTATAAGTGGTGTAGAATGTTTATATTATATTTATAATTGGTGTAGAATGTTTATATTATATTTATAAGTGGTGTAGAATGTTTATATTATATTTATAAGTGGTGTAGAATGTTTATATTATATTTATAAGTGGTGTAGAATGTTTATATTATATTTATAAGTGGTGTAGAATGTTTATATTATATTTATAAGTGGTGTAGAATGTTGAAGTCAGATACATATTGCAGTGTGTTAGTGATTTGTACAGAATGGGACACAACACAGAAACTCACAAGCATTTGGACTCGAAGCTTCATGCAATAGAATAATGGAAAATGGAGAAATATCAGTAGATGTTGTATATTTAATTAACAGTTTAAATTTAATTGACCTGTTTGCATTCTATTTGAACCTTTCTCAAACATTTGTCAGAGTCAAACGCTGCCCAAATATCACAGCTCAGAGTGATCAGTTGTTATAAAATTGCTTTCAGTCGAGTAAAATCAATTTCCAACCAAGAAATCTTCACTAATTGCTTAATTGTTTGGAAAAAAATACGAGCCACGCTAGAGATATATTTATTTACCCGGAAAATAGCAGAAAGGTTGAAACAGTCCTTAAACAAGCATTTCCTGTTCCTCTAATTCTCCAGAAATCAGAACGACAAAACAAAAGAAAACACCCAGGGGCAATTATTTCAGTGTCTGAATTAATAAAACTTCACAAAGTTCATCCGGGTTCAGTAGTGATGGAACTGACCACATCATCGAATCGAATCGAAATCGATCAAATCTGAAATAATAATAATAATCATCATCATCATCATCATATGTTCATTGAATATTCTATTCACGAATGCTGTATATTTGCTTTATATTTGAGCTAAAATAAAACTATTTTATCTGTCTTTTAAAGTCTCTTATCAATTGGGCATTGTTATAATCAAATAACGTTATGCATATCCCGATATAGATTTGAGTCCTAATGAAAAATAAACATTTTTATGGTTGTATTTATTTATTTATTTATATATTTATTACGTGAATTCAAAGCTTTCTGAAGATTTTGATTCCATGCTGTTTAAACAGTGTAATGATCAGCCTCGTTCATCACACTTTAATGCTCTACATTTAAGCGATGGTATATAAACTATTGTGACCAGAACGAGCCTCTGATTAAATATCACCGTCATCAGAAATAATCTCTGATCACCGGCATGCACAGCCACGAAGCATAATAGCCACCAACTCGGGTTTGATTTCTTTCTTTATTTTTTTTAACCAATCTCTCTCTCTCTCTCTCTCTCTCTCTCTCAAAATAGATTTGTGTTTTCCATGGGAAGGGATGAAGTAATTGAATGTGGTAAGGTGCGCAGTGTTCTGACTCTTTCTATGGGGTGAGGTGTTTGGGGTGGCGCTCTACCTGTTCAGGTGCGTTACTGCTCCTCCGCTTGTCGCTGTCAGGACCTCGGCGCCTGTGCCCGGGTTCTCCAGACGCTGTCTATCGATCTCTCCGTCCAGCTCGAGCAGACATGTATCCCATCCGACAGGAGCTACTCACCCGCGCATAACGAGATCAGTCCACGCAGCATTTCCAGTCATTCTGGGACAAGCTATGGATAGCAGATCAAAAATATCACAAGAGATGGAGAATGAATTTAATTTCGGCATGTAGCTCGCTCACAAAATAACTTCATCTCCATTTATCTAACGTTGCACAAACACAAGCTGTGAAAAACAAACACCACAATCACCTTCGGTTCTTCCTCTACTTCCACTGTGCCAGTGGGTCCGCCGGAAATATCACGGCTTGGGTTCGGCATTTCAACCGAACTGGCCTACTGTGAACATTAATCTAGTACTGTAGAAATAAATCTGGAAATAAATCTTCTCCTGACCCCGGAGAGTTCACTACTCTATATGAAACTTGATCAAATAGCACACTCAGTGTCTTTTCCATTGTTGTATCTGATATTGCGTCTAAAACCAAAAGTCTAGTCCTCTGGTGTGATTGTTTCAGACGAGGTTATTTATCGTGCTTCCAGTAAAATACTATTGTGCACAAGCAGCAACTCTGGGAAGTTTGTTCGCGTTCCTTTGTCTCGTTGTGAGAAATAATGACCGAACTACTCCATGATTCATGCAAAGAGCCGCAGAAAGCGCTCGGAACAAAAAACAAAGTGAACCAGACAACACCACAAACTCAAACACAACACCACACACTCAAACACAACACCACAATCTCAAACACACCGCCACACACTCAAGCACAACACCACAAACTCAGACACCAACACACAGTAGAACACAACACCACACACTCAAGCACAACACCACAAACTCAAACACAACATCACACACTCAAACACAACACCACACACTCAAACACAACACCACAACACCAACACACACAAACACAACACCACACACTCAAACACAACACCACACACTCAAACACAACAGCACACACTCAAACACAACAGCACACACTCAAACAGAACACCACACACTCAAACACAACACCACACACTCAAACACAACATCACACACTCAAACACAGCACCACACACTCAAACACAACACCACACACTCAAACACAACACCAACACACACAAACACAACAGCACACACACAAACACAACACCACAACTCAAACACAATACCACACACTCAAACACAACACCACACACTCAAACACACATCACACACTCAAACACAACACCACACACAAACACAACATTACACACTTAAACACAACAGCACACACTCAAACACAACACCAACACACACTCAAACACAACACCAACACACACAAACACAACACCACACACTCAAACACAACACCAACACACACAAACACAACACCACACACTCAAAAACAACACCACACACTCAAACACAACACAACACACGCAAACACAATACCATACACTCAAACACAACACCACAACACCAACACACACAAACACAACACCACACACTCAAACACAACACCACACACTCAAACACAACACCACACACTCAAACACAACGCCAACACACTCAAACACATCACCACACACTCAAACATAACACCAACACACTCAAACACAACACCAAACATTCAAACACAACACCACACACTCAAACACAACATCACACACTCAAACACAACACCAACACACTCAAACACCAATACACTCAAACACCAACACACTCAAACACAACACCAAACACTCAAACACAACATCACACACTCAAACACAACACCACACACTAAAACACAACACCACACACTCAAACACAACACCACAAACTCAAACACCAACACACAGTCAAACACAACACCACACACTCAAACACAACATCACACACTCAAACACAACATCACACACTCAAACACAACACCACACACTCAATCACAACACCACACACTCAAACACAACACCACAAACTCAAACACAACACCACACACACAACACAACACCACAAACTCAAACACCAACACCACACACTAAAACACAATACCACACAATCAAACACAACACCACACACTCAAACACAACACCACAAACTCAAACACCAACACACAGTCAAACACAACACCACACACTCAAACACAACATCACACACTCAAACACAACATCACACACTCAAACACAACACCACACACTCAAACACACCAACACACTCAAACACAACACCACACACTCAATCACAACACCACACACTCAAACACAACACCACAAACTCAAACACAACACCACACACACAACACAACACCACAAACTCAAACACCAACACCACACACTAAAACACAATACCACACAATCAAACACAACACCACACACTCAAACACAACACCACAAACTCAAACACCAACACACAGTCAAACACAACACCACACATTCAAACACAACACCACACACACAACACCACACACTCAAACACAACATCACACACTCAAACACAACATCACACACTCAAACACAATACCACACACTCAAACACACCAACACACTCAAACACAACACCACACACTCAATCACAACACCACACACTCAAACACAACACCACAAACTCAAACACAACACCACACACACAACACAACACCACAAACTCAAACACCAACACACAGTCAAACACAACACGGCACACTCAAACACAACACCACACACTCAAACACAACACCACACACTCAAACACATCACACACTCAAACACAACACCACACACTCAAACACAACACCACAAACTCAAACACAACATCACACACTCAAACCCCAACACACACAAACACAACACCACACACTCAAACACAACACCACACACTCAAACACAACACCACACACTCAAACACACCACACACTCAAACACAATACCACACACTCAAACACAACACCACACATCAAACACAAAACCACACAATCAAACACAACACCACACACTCACATACAACACCACATACACAAACACAACACCACACACTAAAACACAATACCACACACTCAAACACAACACCACACACACAACACAACACCACAAACTCAAACACATCACACACTCAAACACAACATCACACACTCAAACACCAACACACAAACACAACACCACACAATCAAACACAATACCACACACTCAAACACAACACCACACACTCAAACACAACACCACACACTCAAACACAACACCACACACTCAAACATAACACCAACACACTCAAACACACATCACACACTCAAACACAACCCCAACACACACACAAACACAACACCACACACACAAACACAACACCAACACACACACAAACACAACACCACACTCAAACACAACACCACACACTCAAACACAACACCAACACCCACACACACAACACCACACACTCAAACATAACACCAACACACTCTAACACAACACCAAACACTCAAACACAACACCACACACTCAAACACAACACCACACACTCAAACACAATACCACACACTCAAACACAACACCACACACTCAAACACAACACCAACACACACAAACACAACACCACACACTCAAACACAACACCATACACTCAAACACAACACCACAACTCAAACACAACACCAACACACACAAACACAACACCACACACTCAAACACAACACCACACACTCAAACACACCACCACACACTCAAACACAACACCAACACACACAAAAACAACACCACACACTCAAACACATCACCACACACTCAAACACAACACCAACACACACAAAGGACGAAACATTTTCCCGATTTAATTGAACTTTTATATTTAATTCTATTCCTTTCTTACGACAGATATCATAACTCATTACAGGCTAATTCCTCAGTTGACATGAAAAGGTCTGAGAAGTGTGGAGCTGGAAAAAAAGAATATACAGTAAAGTTGAAATATCCATAGACTGACAAAAATTGTAAGAGTTGTAAGAGAAATTGTAAAGATTGTAAAATAAATAAGCCACTTTAATAAACATACTGTAATTTTATTTTTTGTAAACTTATAGAAAACTTTAATCTGACAAACGGACAATTTCTATATTTTCGCCGTTAATACAATAACATATTCAATTACTGTATTTATTAACTGTCCGTTTGACCAATGGGAAAATATACCAGGAAGCTTATTAAAACCTATTCAGGTCAAGTTTATTTTAAAATAGATAAACCCATTATATATCAAATACTACTACTACTACTACTACTACTACTACTACTACTACTACTAATAATAATAATAATAATAATAATAATAATAATATGTTCAGCAAAATAAGATATATTATTGTATATTGTTCTAAGAGTAAGTGTCACTTGAGGAATCATTTAGGACAGTGAGTGCAGGGTGTTGTGTTCACCGCAGAAACTAAGAGCCAGTAGCAAGTGCACGAATGATCTTCTGTTTGATAAACATCACACATCTTGAACCATGGAGATGTTTACACCGCTGCACCAAGAGCTGGCGCTGCACTGCTAGGCACGTGGGTTGTGTCGGCTTTAACACCTGAACAAAATGGAACAGCAGCCCCAGGCTGATCTGTAACTGTGCAGCTCTTTCAGGGGTTCTGCAGTTGTCCCTGTTAGAACTTTTAAAAGTTCTACAATCCCGCACTGAAGCTTTTTCGAACAGGAGGGAAATAATTTGTGTACCATTCTTGATATAGCATAATATTTCATCTCTACTCTTTATTGGCAATAAATTACTTGTTCAGACTTCCCGTCATAACGACTTGTGCAATAAATCAGTTTAATCAAATAAATATATTGTTGCATTATAAAATTGCAAGTTTTTTATTTGGTGATATTATGAAAAAATAATTATCGTTGTTATTACATAACGTGGTTATTTTCAACATAGAAAATGTATAAAATGCATTTCTAAATTCCCAAATCTAAAATAACCTTATAAGTTAAGGGACGCCACGCCAACCGACTGCCGATTTTTTTAAATCTCTTTTCAGATTTGCATAAAATTATAGTCTAATCTAAACTGAATGTTTTGCATTTCCATATGAATGACTAGAAAAATCCTAACACAATTACCCCCAGGTCCATGAATAAACCATTGTTCATATAATCAATCAAAGTAACATAAAAACGCAGACTATTCGTATAACTGAGAATTGTATAGCAAACCTATAATTTTGTAAACCCAAAAAGTTTAAAAATATTATTAGTAAAGTGTAAGCCGCAAAACTGAAGATTTAGTAGTGATTTCAAACCTACAAAGGGTGGACGTGGTGTGTGAGGCTGCAGAGAGGATAACATCACGATATAGAACACATAACAGGGCCTGTTTATGGCTGCAGCCCACATCACAAGGACACGCGGGAGCCACGGAAAACGGAAAGTGACCCGACGCTCGGGCCGGTCGACATAGGGATACGAGAGCCTTGCCGTGGTTAACGTGAGGCTGTTCGGTCGATACTGGACTCTCTGGGTATAAACAAACACACACACACACACACACACACATATCACTTGAGACATTATATATATATATATATATATATATATATATATATATATATATACACACAATATAAATAGCTGCATTAATACAGCATGCAAAAATCTGTCGATTGTTGGCTCTCTGGGTAAAGAAATATAACTATATCACTTCAATTATCACACACACGCGCGCGCACACACACGTACACACACACACACACACACACACACACACACACACACACACACATACACGCACACATACACACACACACACACGCACACCTACAGGAGCAAGACACCTTGGAAGGCGAGGACCCAGAGTTCCGGCCGCCTGGTTCCATTTAGAGAATCTTCCTCCGGCTTGATTAGAAGTAACGAGTTGACACGAGGTAAATCTAACGTCGAGGTGGCATTCGCTCAGCGCGCGGAGAAGCCTCATTAAATGTCGCTAACAAGCCGTGCACATGCACTGATTGGACAGCTCCCGTATAATTCTGCAGACCTAGCAGGATGCCCAGTTAATGAGACCACACAAAAAAAAAGGCATGGTGATGGAGAACAAAACCTTCACAGTACAATAACTCGGACTTTGCCAAAACAGCTTAATGTCCTTTGTTACCGGGACCGGAAGTTAGCCACAAAAGCAAGTGTTAAAAGTATATGAACTTTATCCTCTTCGAAAATCCAGAGCTTTGAGGATTCCTTCGACTGTTCTTCTGTGGAAAATCCGAATTTGAATGGGCTGAAACCTATACTAACTCAAAAAGCCTTAGAGAATCACCAAGTCAGGTTTTTTTACTCCAAGACACCATCATCAAATTCGATGTTATGAATGAAAGTGAGGTCGTTGTATTGCAGCCATGCTATCTTCTGCATTTTCCTTTCTCTAATTGTGCGGACTGGTGCTTCACTCGGTCTCAACGTCTGCTGTATGTGTGGGGTGTTCAGTGAGAGAGTTCTATATGCTGGCCTATGTGAGCACTGTGCTCAGATGGAGCTCGACAGAGTGTTTCAAAAATCTCACATCACGCTTGTAGGTTACGGATGCAGAGGTCCTTCTGAGCGATGCACCACACAGGCGCTTGAATCAAATAACAGAGGCAGTTGCGCCACATCCCGACGGCGCACAAAAGCTGCACGCTGCGTTTGGCTTCTCCGCGTTTTCTCGAGTGGAGCGCGTGCGGCCTCTACACGGTGGAACATACAACGTAATCAGAATATGCAAATCTTTTTCAATTCGTGGGACGGTTTGACAAACAATAATCAACTTCAATGGACTGGACACGTTTCGGTTTTTTGCGAAGTATAGCCGATCTGTCGGACGGTCCATTTCTGAAAGTTAGAAACTGTAAAGATGATATTCGCGCCCGGACACGGGACCACCGGCAGCAGCCAACGTCCAGCGTGTGTTCGGGACGAGTCGAGGAAAAAAAAACTCACAACAGTGGTGTGAAACGGCATTCTGAATTTCACAGCTGCAATGAAAAGGAGAAAAAAATGTGACGAAGAAGAAATAACATCTGGCAGAAGAGACAAAAAAAAAGTCAAGATATATTCAAACCTAAATAGCCCGCAGACTATATCTCAGGTCTTCCACCAACAATTAAACTACAGCAACTCTTTCCACAATCTAAACTCGAACTTTCAAAATCAGAATTAAAACTGAACCCTGAAACAGGACAACAGAGAACACTCGCTCCTTCAAGCTCCTAATTGCTCGCTCACACTGGAGAGGTTGTTTTTTTATTGTTATTTTTATTATTATTATTATTATTATTATTACCGGCACAGAAATCACAGATGGAAAACCAGCCGGCCTGTAAACACGGTGAAAGATCCGGGGAGGCGCTTCAGCACCAATAAACTGTTTCAATCGAGAAGTCAGATGGGCTGAAAGGTCTTTACCTTGATTTCGTTTCTGCCGAATCCAGTGTCCCATTAAAGAAAGCCATCAAACATCTGGCTGAACCACCATCAAAAAAAAAAAAAAAAAAAAAGTTTGTTGTTGCTGTTTGTGTTGAGGCTGAAGTTCTGGAGAAGTTCTGTAATCTGTTTCCTGGGTAAAGTCAGCCGATGGAGCCCGGATTGTGATGTGAGGCGCCGCGGAATTAAATAAACAAAGAAGGAGCTAATGGTCCCCCGCTGCTTACCGCAAGAAACTACAGCACTGGAAGCTCGGGCAGAAACACACAATTAGACCAGGTGAATCCACCGGACCTGGGGGGCGTTAATTACATGCTTAAGGTAAACAAAAGGCCGAGCTCAGGAAAGTGATTTACCAGGGCTTGATGCGCCCCATTTTCGGTCCTTATGTTTCTTCAGCCCCTCAGTAATTTCCTTATTGCCTGCAAGCACAGATTTCCAAGTAATCTATCAACAACAACAACAACAACAACAACAACAACAACAAAACTTGAGTGATTGTGTAAGGCGATCGGGTTGAACACCTGGAGAAGCCTTTCAGGACATTCAGAACTCTGGGCCTCTTGGAAATGCCGACTGGCCGAGTGGATTAGAGCAGGAACATGCGCTCGGCATTTCAATACAGATTCCTTCCAGTCCAAGAAGCTTTGCAAAGCTACCGGCTCGAGTGCTTTCTGGAGTTGTTTCCCCCAAGTTTCAAATGACAGCGAAGCAAACGAGTGTGATATTAGAGACATATAAAATTCACAGCACAACCCACCCGTCTCCCTTCCTGACCCAAATCTAAATAAATCTATTCCACATAACAATACAAGGCGTATCAGCGGCAGGGGAGGAGGGAGGGGAGGGGCTGCTCAGTGAGAGTAAACTCAAATATTATACATTTATGTATATTTATTAAAATCTTGCAAAAAAGAAAGAAAAAAAAGGAAGAAACATGAACATAGAGAAGTAGCTTAAGCAAGCGAACGCTGATTGCATTAAGTTTATAAACTGCATGCGAATCACACACTCTTACAGCGCGACTGCTGATGCCGGGTTCCGGTGTGTGTCCAGTTTGAAGGCAAAACTGGTGCAGCAGCTCACTCTGTTAAAAAAGAAAGAAAGAGGCATTAGCCCAATTTGAAAGAGGAATAAAACACATTCGTATTCTTGTTTATACTTTCAGGCTTCGTGAGCAGTGTGCTTTGTATCAAAGTTGTTTTACGCAAGGTCTATTCATGCCAAAAGCACTGGTGCCTCTGCGGAACCCCCACAGTGCGGCCAGCGGAGGGATGCTGGACTGGCATCAGCAGCAACTGGATCTGCGCGGATGGAAACCAAACCCAAGTCAGGAAGAAGAGGGGGAAAGGTTCACAATTACTTTTTTTGTGAAGTGAGGAGGGAGGGGGGGGTCGTGGAGAACACAAACATTTACAGACGCACACACGAGCACATTCAGGTCGAAAACCTTCAGATGAACTTGGCAGAAAATATGAAAAAAAAAAACAACAACAACAAAAAACAAACCCAAAAGTACACGAGACAGAAATAGATGATGTTGATATGATGAGTGTATGCGCACCGTGTTGGAGACTCGGTTTCAATCCTTCATTGAAATGTGGATTCCATGTACACGACTGTCACCCCCCTCCTCCAAGCAGCCGCCACCCCTGCCTTCTCTTTACTGCATATCTTCTTTAGCTTTAACGAGTCTCGTTAAGATCGCAATAATATTCCACCCACTAATTGCTCATTCCATTCAACAAATAGGCTGAGCCTCGGCTTCGGCTTCAGGAGGGAGGGCAGTGTTCAGATCGGACTTCCTGATAACCCCCCCGCGAGAGCAGCACAAGTGGTGAAAGCCACTACGTACTGGCTAATGATTGGCACGCTTGACAGTGATTGGCAGGGCTGCCATGACAACCCCACAACGACACCAAGAAGACCAATAGAAAAGCGAAACAAAATATTTCATTGCTACACTCACGCGTGGATTTTTAGGGGGAGATATTATGAGGCTGGTGTCATTAGGCGATAGCTATTGAATCATTCAATCTTGCACTCGTCCGTTCCTCTCTCTTTTTTTTTTTTTCTTTGCTAATTTTCATTCTCTCTCAGGTCATTTCCATGGTTTTCAGATCCCCTTTAGAGCTTTATCCCTCCCATTTCTTCCTGCCCAACTTCGCTGATCGGCCCCTGCTAGTGGCGAGCAGCGCGCCCAGCGCCCGGTCTCCCGAAGACTTGTCCATGTTTCAGCTACCGACCCTCAACTTCTCCGCGGAGCAGGTGGCGAGCGTCTGCGAGACGCTTGAGGAGACCGGCGACATCGAGCGACTGGGTCGCTTTCTCTGGTCGCTGCCGGTGGCGCCGGGCGCGTGCGAGACCATTAACAAGCACGAGTCGATCCTGCGCGCCCGTGCCGTGGTCGCCTTCCACACGGGAAACTTCCGCGACCTCTACCACATCCTGGAAAACCACAAGTTCACCAAGGACTCCCACGGCAAGCTTCAGGCCATGTGGCTCGAGGCTCACTATCAGGAGGCCGAAAAGCTGCGGGGGCGCCCGCTCGGACCTGTCGATAAGTACAGAGTGCGCAAGAAGTTTCCACTGCCCAGAACCATCTGGGACGGCGAGCAGAAGACGCACTGTTTCAAGGAACGGACGCGCAGTCTGTTGCGGGAGTGGTACCTGCAGGACCCGTATCCCAACCCGAGCAAGAAACGGGAACTGGCGCAGGCCACTGGACTCACTCCAACACAGGTCGGAAACTGGTTTAAAAACAGGAGGCAAAGAGACAGAGCGGCGGCAGCGAAAAACAGGTACACTGCAACCCCATGGCCTCACTGCAGCCCCATGGCCTCACTGCAGCCCCATGGCCTCACTGCAGCGCTTGGACTGACAACATTTGCAAGTTCCGAAAAATGTCCCTGAGAAATGACGCGGTATTTGTGGTCTGTGCGTCTCGGTCGGCCATCGCGCACGAGACAAGCAGCCTGGGATATTTATTTCGCAGTTAAAGCTCACACCGAGTGCAGCAAGCGCTCGGGATTCGTGTCGGTTCTGGTGAAATGTCGCAACCAGAGAATTACACGAAAATATGCGCTGCTTTCAGATCAATCTCCGGAATATCGCCGCTCTCGAAATCATTCAGTACTCAATATTTTCAACAAGCAGATCCAATTATTTACGTTTCGCTCTATTTCCAAAGCGGTCGGCAGCATGAAACACAAATTACTGTCGGGTTTTGTTGTCTCAAAATATTTTAATATCCATTACGTTCAATATTTCTTAAAAGATTAAACAATCTCAAAAACTGCCGACACTCATCGGGACAACTGTTTGCGAAATGATTCGAATGTTTAGCTGATGCTGGAAGCTTCATTTCTAATATTATGTTGTGTACTAAAGTTACATGTCTCGTGCCAACACAACAGCAAACGTTTATAAAGAATAATCAATTATTTTATACACACAATCACAGGAAGCAAAGTCAACACCCGCTGGTAAGGAGATCTTATTTTGTTCAGACATTTTTCACTGTCAATCATTTTTCATGTGCAATCACAATTCTTATTACGAGAGAATATATTATTAGGTATTTGGACCTGTGTTTAATTTAAATGTAATTCTGATCAACGATTTAAATAAATATTTTGACTCGGTGTTTTTGTCGCGTTTGTGCGAAGCTTACAGCCACGAAATCCCTTGTTTACAAATCCTTTAAAAGCCACCAACCGTCCGTCCACAACAAATGTTTACATCTGAATTGAGGTGTGTTTGCTCGAGCCACAAGCAGCTATGACGTTAGGAGAGTAGAACCCAAAAGTTGTTCATAAATGTAAAAGAGTTCTGTTTGGTTGGTCCGTTGCCTTCACCGAAAACGTGAGAATGGGACGAGCGTGTAAATGTTTGAAATCGGATGTTCCCGAGGCAAAAATAAAAGGTGCACATTGAATAATTGAAAGATAATTGGGTTTTTTTTTTTCGGTACTTGCAGGCTCTAATTCTGGTGTGCTTCTGGTTTAAAATGGGTGTAGCTGATATAGGCCCGTTCCAAACTTGTCCGAACAATTGGATCCGTTGGAAGAGTTGAAGCTACAAATCCAACGCACAGATAGATGTGAATTTTTCCTATTTGATGAATAATTATTCAGTGAAGTCATACTCGGGTAAGATCTCATTCTTTCTCTCTTTTCCACATCTAGGCTCCAGCACCAAGCCATAGGACAGAACGGCATGCGCTCTCTATCTGAATGCACTCCGCATAGCTCGGCCGAGTCGCCGTGTACCGCCGCCAGTCCCACCACCAGCGTGTCGAGCGTGACGGAACGCGCCGACATCACCACGTCCATCCTCTCTGTAACGTCCAGTGACTCCGAGTGCGACGTATGATACGAAAATTAAAAGAAACAGAAATATTTGCAGGGAACACGGACCCAATGAAAGAACACAATGAAATATCGAGGAAAACAAAAAGGACCATAATTATTGAGAAAGAGAAAGAAAAATATAAAAGCACGTGTTTTTTTTTTTTTTTTTTTTTTTTTTCCCAAGCGCTTTGAACGGGACCCAGTCCTCCCCCGACCCCCCATCACTTGCATGAGATATCGGTAGAGCTCTTTCCTTTGTAACGCGCAGGAAACGACCTTTCGCTCGAGACTTTCTCCAGGATGACCGAGAAGAGGACATTTCCAGAATCCGGTGTTCATCGTGGTTGTTTTTTTTTTGTTTGTTTGTTTGTTTTTTGTTTTTCTATTTGTTTGTTTTTGTTTGTTTGTTTGTTTGTGTTTTAATTATTATTAATTTGAATTGAAGTGGTGATGCACAGCGCAGCCAGGATGCAATGTTTTTCCTTTTAGTTTAATCAGACAATCATTTGAGTGGTAAGCACCTTCTTTCCCTGCTGTCACTGCCTGGGTGGGGTATTCTGGGCAAATGTGGAACTGTATGAGATTTTTTTATTTTTATTTCGAGATTTTATATTGAATTATGCCTATATCCTAAATAATGCGGTCATTCTCCCAGTTTGTAATATATGTGTAGAAATATGGCTGTATATAATCCTATCCTGCTCTCCGTCTCCGTTGTCTTTTCTATTCCTGATTACTTTTCTTCAATTGGTGTTCATAACTATTTGTCAAAACGTGATGATGAAGCGCTCTACACGTTTGGTTTCTCTGTTTCCTGACACCAAGTACAGTGGTTACAGTCGAAATTATTGCAAAAGAAAGAGAGAGAGAGAGAGAGAGAGAGAGAGAGAGAGAGAGAGAGAGAGAGAGAGAGAGAGAGAGAGAGAGAGAGAGAGAGACTAACAACAGTGTGGAATCTAATCTCGAAAGGAAATGTTGATGTTTGATTTGGATCGCTGAATTATTCAATGTTCCTTTCCTGCGTGTTTATTATGTTAATGTATGACACATTTCTAAAGCTATAATACACTATTTGCAGTTCATAAAGCTGAATCAATTTTTTGATTTCACTGCCTGTCAGGACCAGGCTCAGTGAATTTCACTTACCAAGGATCTATGGCGTCCGTTGTGATTTAAGTGAAAAAGCCTTTACAGGTGGAGTCTTCCACTTTGGTTTATTCTGGAGCAGAGAATTCACGTGCACGGCTGTGAAATACCACCGCGAGCTTTTAACCACACACCGAAACTCTCTGTCGTTTTGCCCATACTCACTAATGAATACAAAAATTAAGTAAACGCTCCATTAAATGGACTAATTATGAAGGACTCCTCCCCTTGCCCAATCTCCTATTGTATCCACAGTGAAAGGGCTTTTCATCCAAAAGCGAGAGGCAGTACATGGAGAAAAGCGTCGCTCCGACCCAATTCACCCGAACATCCCATTCACACCTCAAACCCAGCACCAAACAAACTCGCTATAAACTGTTTACTTACATAGTGGGATACAGTTGGCTTACCTTAAAAACAGTTAAAACAGAATAGACGCGCGCGCGCACACACACACACACACACACACACACACACACACACACACACACAGAGAGAATTAATTTCCTTCTCCTTGCAATAAAACTAGAAATAGTTGTATGACGTCATTGCAGCAATTACGCCATTCGCACTTTTTCCCCTTTTGTTGGTTTGTTAGGGAGCAGAATTCTAAAGCTGTGCTCTAAATTTAAACGCACAAAAGTCACTTAACTTACTTGTCACAAACCCGAAAACACCTGATTATTGTAAACTATTCTACTACAACAAACACTTGCCCTGATTGAAAACAGACAAATCTACAAAAGTACATGAACGATAGAACAAGAGATTTATTTTGCACTCAGTGTGTGTGTGTGAGAGAGAGAGAGAGAGAGAGAGAGAGAGAGAGAGAGAGAGAGAGAGAGAGGGGCGGTGAGTCAGCTTGGCCTGTTAGTTTGCCGACTTCAAATTATTAAAAGAGGTTAATCGGATAATAATAATAATAATAATAATAATAATGATAATAATAATAATAATAATAATAATAATAATAATAATAACAATAAATTGTAGTCGTATTATTATTATTATTATTATTATTATTATTATTATTATTATTATTATTAGTATGTTAATTGCAATGTTATTACATTATTGTTATAATTATAATTCCCATTTGAGTCCAGTACAGGGCGGACCAGTTATCGGTTGGCGAGTGTTTAAACTTTCCCGATTCAGTTCTTTAAGCTTTGGAAGAGATCTGTACCAGAAGAGAAGATAAGCTCTCAAAGACACACACATGAAGAATTTACTTGGTTGGTCCCGCAGTGGTTAGCCGACCGTTGACAGGTGAATTTTATTTTCTTATTTCGAAAGTCGTGATAGACTTCAGCACACACAGCATCATCGATTAGAATCATATACCACGTCATTCTGAGTCCTTTTGATTTTATGGAATTCGTTATAGCCATGTGTGAGGTGAGTGGAGAAGTTTTTGACTAAAGCCCTTCTGTTGCTGTTTGAATTTGAGTGAAAATTTAAGGATAGAACACGAACATGAGATCAAAATGCAAGAAGAATATAACTACAATATATTTGTCAAACCGAAGGGTTGGACTTTTCTCTCCGATGAATAGTTCGTGTGGCAAAAAAACAAAACCCCAAGGATTATTTGTCCTGTTCCCATAACCCTACATGCACCGGGACAAACGAGCCCAATCGGGTTGCAGGTTGCAGTAAGAAAGGATTGCACTGGCCTGTTTCCCCTCCAAATTCGTCGGTTAAGTGAACACAACTTTCCTATTCGTGTGTATTCATGCAGCTCTCAATGAGCCACAGCTCCCCCTGACCCGGATTGAGCGCGTCGACATAAGATGCAGAACAGTCAGAGCTTTGGCCAGGAGGGGACAAAAACAAACCCCAGTCCCCTGTGTAAAGCTCAAACTTCCAGCGGGGAGACATTTCTTCACCCAGGTGTTGCACCCGAATAGAATACGGTGTTTAAATCAAGGGCGCATGTTACAGGCACAAGGCATCCTTCCCACAATTCCACAGAGAACAAAACACATTATTTAA
>CM045736.1:58191395-58233895 GCA_024760905.1 Plotosus lineatus | reverse complement strand
TTTGTGTGTGTGTGTCTGTATGCATGTGTGTGTGTTTGTGTGTGCATGGTGTGTTTGTGTAGTGTGTGCGTGTTTGTGTGTGTGTATGCATGTGTGTGTGTTTGTGTGTGCATGGTGTGTTTGTGTAGTGTGTGCGTGTTTGTGTGTGTGTGTGTGTGTGTGTGTATGCATGTGTATGTGTGCATGGTGTGTTTGTGTACTGTGTGTATATGCATGTGTGTTTGTGTATTGTGTGTATGTTTTTGTGTGTGTATATGCATGTGTGTGTTTGTGTGTGCATGGTGTTTGTGTAGTGTGTGCGTGTTTGTGTATGCATGTGTGTGTGTTTGTGTGTGCATGGTGTGCTTGTGTACTGTGTGTATATGCATGTGTTTGTGTAGTGTGTGTGTTTGTGCGTGTGTATGCATGTGTGTGTGTTTGTGTGTGGTGTGTAATATGCATCTCTCTGTGTGTGTGTATGTAGTGCATATGTGTTGTGTGCGTGCGCCTCTCTCTCTTTCTCTCTCTCTCTGTAGTGTGTATATATGCATGTGTTTGTGTGTGTGTATGCATGTGTGCAGTGTATGGGTGGTGTGTAATGTGCAGCTCTTTGTGTGTGTGCATTTCTCTCCCTCTCTGTGTCTGTGTGTGGTGTATAGTCTCTCTCTCTGTAGTGTGGTTACATGCATGTGTGTGTGTGTGTGTCTCTCTCTGTGTGTGTATATGTGTGTGTGCAGTGTATGGATGGTGTGTAATGTGCAGCTCTTTGTGTGTGTGTAGTGTGTGTGTTGTGTGTGTGGTGTGTGCATGGTGTATCTGTTTGTGTGTGGTGTATAGTCCCTCACTCTGTGTGTAGTGTGTGTGTGCGTTTCTCTCGCTCTCTGTGTGTGTTTTGTGTGTGTGTGTGTAGTGTATAGTGTCTATCTGTGTGTAGTGTGTATATGTGTGTGCATCTGTATGTGCGGGTATGTGTGCGTGTCAGAGAGAGAGAGAGAGAGAGAGAGAGAGAGAGAGAGCTTATATTTGCTCTAAACTCGACAGGATGAACTGTGGCCTGGTTCCTCTCTCCTTGTCTCGGCCTCCTCAGCAGCGCTCCCGCCGGAGCCCCACGGCGCCGCCCATACATTCCTCCCGCCTCCCACCGCGACTCCGCCCAACAATCATCAAACCATTTACAAACCGACTCCTTCTGTAAACAATCCCAGCATCAACAATACAAGCCATTCAATAAGAGTTTATTAGTAAGAGACCTTTTGAGTAGATGTCGTCGTGTTCTAAACATCACGTTAGAAGCGCGGGGAAAGTTCTGTGCTAACCGGAAGTGTCAGTCGGAAGCGGATCTGGTCATTCATCCCGACACAGCAAGAAATGTCGGCTCTGTACATCGAGGCAAGAATTACTGCTTCATAATGTCTTCAAAGAACTGGGCTGAAACACAAGAACAACCATGATGATACGGGGTGGTGGTTATTATTATTATTATTATTATTATTATTATTATTATTAACCGTGTAATAAACAGCAGAGAGACTACTTTCTTCCCACGTGCTGATCACGAGCCTTCATCATTGTCCACATCCTCAAGCGGCACGTTTCACGTTAGTGTTCACATACTGCCCTCTAGTGGGGAATGTGGTTATTTGCCCTGATACCGATTAGTCAAAGTGCATTTTTTTTCATAACATTGCTGTATAGTATACATATTTCAATGTAAGATAATAATAACAACAACAACGACAATAATTATAACAATGATAATAATACCAATAAGCAGCATGCTGGCACAGTGTGGTACTTTTGCCTCACAGCGAGACGGCCTGGCTGGGTTCAGTTCCCAGACCCAGATATTTCTGTGTGAAGTTCCCCGTACATGTTCTCCCCTTACTTTTGTGGATTTCTTCCAGTTACTCTGATTTCTTAATGTAGTTCGAAAACATGCACAAAAGGCTAATTCGCTGTCCTAATTCATCCTAGTGGCCAGTGTGTGAGTGAACGGTTGTACCTGTACTGTATGTGCATTGTCCTGCGATGGCGTGGTGAGCTGTCTAAGGCATATATGTCATTGAGAAAAGTATGAAAATTATTACAAAAAAAATCATCATTTTCTGAACCACTTGATCCTTATTAGGGCCACGAGGAGGCTGGCATCTATCTCAGCCGACTCTGGGCAGGGGACAGAGTACACCCTGGACAGCTCGCCAAGCCATCACAGGGCAGAAAACTACTCAAAAAAATTAATCAATGGTTCTTTTACTGCCTCTCACCATAGACAGTGAGAGACATGACCCAGGGATAACCCAGTTTGCTGAACTGGGGAGACAGCAGTGACAACCGTTGTAGCAAAATTTAGAACAAATTTTTTTCCACCTGAAACATTAGGTCAGGCAGTGGTGACCTGGTGACATACTGGATCACTGATCCCAAGGTTGGGGGTTCAAGCCCCACTCTCAACAGGTTGTCACTGCCCCCCCAGTGCACCTAACTGGGCAGCCATGTCTCTCACTGTCTATGCTGAGAGGTTCCTGTAAAAGAACCGTTGCTGACCAGTAGCTGCATAGTCGTCAATGTGTTTCTGCCCTGCGATGGCCTGGCAAGCTATTCAGGGTGTACTCTGCCTCACCTAGAGTCAACCGAGGTGAGCACCAGCCTCCCCACTACCCCAATTAGGATTAAGTGGTTCATAAAATGAAATGAAACTTTAGGTCCTTGACTTATTTATAAAATAACAATACGTGACACACTCAGGTCAGTAAATAATATTGGAGTATGGTAAATTGTATGTAGAAAAACGATGCAGAGTTATGGTGAACTGTAAGTTATAGTGTGAGATTCCTGTCAAAGGAAGATGGTGAGACACTTGTGACCCCCTTGAGGGAAAAATGCATCCTGAGTCATGGCATGAAGAATATGGGTGAAGGCTTCTTTTACCCTAACAGTACTTCCTGGACAGTCACCACTTACCCAAGTGTGTGTGTGTGTGTGTGTGTGTGTGTGTGTGTGTGTGTAACACTGTGGACTCAGGTTCATTGTTGTAGTTCATGAATGGAAGATACAAGAACATGCACACAGTTCTGTTTTACATTGACTGCATTTGGCAGATTCTCTTATCCAGAGAGACTTGCAATTTTTTTTATACAAAGGAGCAATTGAGGGTTAAGGGCCTTGCTCAAAGGGCCCAACAGTGATGATAGAACCGCTGACCTTTGGATCAATAAACCATCGCCTTAACCGCTAAGTCACCACTGCCCCCTGTTTTATCTGATATTAATTGAGAATTATCTAAGTAAAAACAAAACAGATTACAATTTCACTGCTATGAATGAGACACAGGGCAGTAGTGGCCTAGTGGTATAGGGCGCTAGATCACTGATCCTAAGGTTGGGGGTTCGAGTCCCACTCTCCACAAGGTTGTTGCAGTGCAGCTAACTGGGTTATCAAAGGCCGGCCATGTCTCTCACTGTCTCTGGTGAGAGGTTCATGTAAAAGAACCATTGTTGACTTTTGACAAGAGTAGCTGCAAAGCTGTGAACATGTTTCTGCCCTGCAATGGCCTGGTGAGCTCTCCAGGGTATACTCTGCTTGCCTGGAGTTGGCTGGGATGGGCGCCAGCCTACCTGTGACCCTAATTAGGATTAAGCGGTTACAGAAAATGAACTGAATGAGATGCATTTTAAATATTTAAATAAGTTAGTCATCATCATTGGTTGTCAAAAAACAGGTAATGTATGCACTTAACAGTGCGATTTCCTCACGTCTGTGTGTAAAAGTTCTATTTTGGTCCAGACTCAGTAACCCAGAGCCAAACAACACAGAATTTTAATTGTAACAAACTTTTCATGAGGAGCAGTGGTGGGCCAAGGTGGTAGATTATTGATTCCAATGTTGGGAGTTCAGGTCCCACTATCACTGGGTTGTAACTGCTGTCCCCCCAGTGCACGAACTGGGTTATCAAAGACCGGCCATGACTCTCATTGTCTGTGGTGAGAGGTTCATGTAAAAGATCCATTGCTGATTTTCATCGAGAGTAGATGCATAGCCATCAGTGTTTCTGCCCTGCGACGGTCTGGCGAGCTGTCCAGTGTACTCTGCCCTTGCCCAGAGTTGGCTGAGCTGGGCGCCAGCTGCCCTGTGAACCTTATTAGGATTAAGCACTTCAGAAAATGAATTAATTTTAACACAATTTTCAAAA
Organism: Plotosus lineatus; assembly: GCA_024760905.1. NCBI lineage: Eukaryota > Metazoa > Chordata > Actinopteri > Siluriformes > Plotosidae > Plotosus > Plotosus lineatus. Next base: position 58,229,727 of record CM045736.1, on the reverse strand, counting down.
ATTCTGTTCTGGTAGTGACCCAAGATGTAGGGAAATGTTTTATTCCAAACAGTAGGGGGTGCAAATTCACTCTCTAATCAATAAGTCATAAATTTACTAGTCCTTCTCAAAAAATTAGCATATTGTGATAAAGTTCATTATTTTCTGTAACTTACTGATAAAAATTAAACTTTCATATATTTTAGATTCATTGCACACCAACTGAAATATTTCAGGTCTTTTATTGTTTTAATTCTGATGATTTTGGCATACAGCTCATGAAAACCCAAAATTCCTATCTCAAAAAATGAGCATATCATGTTCAGGTAGTGTAAATGAGCTATTAACCTAATCATCTGAATCAACCAATTAACTCTAAACACCTGCAAAAGATTCCTGAGGCTTTTAAAAACTCCCAGCCTGGTTCATTACTCAAAACCACAATCATGGGTAAGACTGCCGACCTGACTGCTGTCCAGAAGGACATCATTGACACCCTCAAGCAAGAGGGTAAGACACAGAAAAGAATCTCTGAGCGAATAGGCTGTTCCCAGAGTGCTCGATCAAGCCACCTCAGTGGGACGTCTGTGGGAAGGAAAAAGTGTGGCAGAAAACGCTGCACAAACAGAAGAGGTGACCGGACCCTGAGGAAGATTGTGGAGAAGGGCCGATTCCAGACCTTGGGGGACCTGTGGAAGCAGTGGACTGGGCTACAGGTGCCGCATTCCCCAGGTCAAGCCACTTTTGAACCAAGAATAGCAGCAGCAGCGCCTGTCCTGGGCTACAGAGAAGCAGCACTGGACTGTTGCTCAGTGGTCCAAAGTACTTTTTTCGGATGAAAGCAAATTTTGCATGTCATTCAGAAATCAAGGTGTCAGAGTCTGGAGGAAGACTGGGGACAAGGAAATGCCAAAATGCCTGAAGTCCAGTGTCAAGTACCCACAGTCAGTGATGGTCTGGGGTGCCGTGTCAGCTGCTGGTGTTGGTCCACTGTGTTTTATCAAGGGCAGGGTCAATGCAGCTAGCTATCAGGAGATTTTGGAGCACTTCATGCTTCCATCTGCTGAAAAGCTTTATGGAGATGAAGATTTCATTTTTCAGCACGACCTGGCACCTGCTCACAGTGCCAAAACCACTGCTAAATGGTTTACTGACCATGGTATTACTGGGCTCAATTGGCCTGCCGACTCTCCTGACCTGAAGCCCATAGAGAATCTGTGGGATATTGTGAAGAGAAAGTTGAGAGACACCAGACCCAACAGTGTGGATGAGCTATTACCCAACAGTCTTTAAGAATGCATTTTTTTATTATGGAAATGACAATGTAATATTTTACAATGTTATTACAAAAATGAATTTGTTTCACATCTTTAAATATATTCATTTAAGGCCGCTATCGAAGCATCCTGGGCCTCCGTAACACCTCAGCAGTGCCACAGGCTGATTGGCTCCATGCCACGCCGCATTGAAGCAGTCATTTCTGCAAAAGGATTCCCGACCAAGTATTGAGTGCATAACTGAACATTTTTGTATTAAAAACACTTTTTTTATTGGTCGGATGAAATATGCTAATTTTTTGAGATAGGAATTTTGGGTTTTCATGAGCTGTATGCCAAAATCATCAGTATTAAAACAATAAAAGACCTGAAATATTTCAGTTGGTGTGAAATGAATCTAAAATATATGAAAGTTTAATTTTTATCAGTACATTACAGAAAATAATGAACTTTATCACAATATGCTAATTTTTTGAGAAGGACTAGTATTTGGCAAACCCAAGCTCATGTTGTGAATAGGAAATGCTCACCACAACACAACCAAGCTATCCGCATACTTTACCCACTATAATATAAAATAGTTTATGCCCTCTCAGTCACTAACTCTTGAATAACCTGTTGTCCTTCTGGGTGCCTTTCTCTGCTCTAAGGTCCCTAATTGGCAACTTACACCGGTGACCCCACACCCATCATTTTATTTTTTATGAACAGATTTAACACCTTGTTATCTTAAATGAATGAACAAGCTATTGTTGTCAAAGCTAGTGCTGTGGGGTTCGGAATTTGATTTGTGTTATACAATACTTTAGATAACCATAATTGTTCCGTGCTAGGAGTTAGTTGGAGATTTACATCTTTCATGTGTTTTCTAGTTTTTTTCCAGCCACAGATGGCTTTACAGTTCACATGCAAACATGGAATTCACACACACACAGATTTTTCACCCTATTTTTTTCTTAATTCATTTTGCATCAAAATAAAGAAATCACAAATACGACACAATACATTCTATTTCAGCCAACTCTGAACAAAGGTAGGTTACACAACTAGTCCATCACAGGGCCGACACATATGCACAACCATTCATGCTGATGCTTTGAAATGAAATGAAATTGAATGAAATGTCATTTAGCACTCTGTTGTTAGACATACATATATACACTATACTGCCAAAAGTATAAATTTAAGAACCTATGCATGCAGACCGCTTCTAGAAACATTTGTGAGAATGGGTTGCTCTCAGGAGATCAGCGAGTTCCAGCGTGGTACTGTGATAGGATGCCACATGTGCAACTAGTCCAGTCCTGAAATTTGTTTACAAAGTATAAAAGAATTTAAGCCTTTCCCATAACTTCTATGAGCACCTCCCCCCGCTGTGACAGTGGCAAGGAAAAACTCCCACAGTAGACACGAAGAAGAAACCTTGAGAGGAACCGAGTCCAAAAGGGAAATCCATCCTCATTTTGATCTAAGGGGGCGTGCCGGATCAAAAATGACAAGAAGTTCACTAAGATTTAACAGAAGCCCTACCAAAAAATATGTATATGGAGTTCAAGAATGTGAATTACAGATGGACAATTTCAATATTACTACCAACTTTGACAGAGTAACTTGTAAGAGGGGAATAGTAATTTACACTAAGAGGAACTTTAGATGTCCGTGATGAGGTAGGATTTTTCTCAGAAAGTGTAAATTTCACAGTACAAAACAACAAGAATGAATCTGTTGAGATACTGGTAGTTTACCGTAGTCTGAATAGCAGCGAAGAGAACAATCGTAAATTGCTGAAACTGATTGAGGAAACATACATGAGGGATCATGAATAACTTCCTCATGGTAGGCGACTTCAACCTCAAAGGTATTAACTGGAACAGTCTGCAAACACAAGGCAAGACGAAGTTTTGATCAAGAGTTTATAGACTGTATAATGGATTGTTACTTAATACAACACATAAAAGAATCAACAAGATTCAGAGAAGGACAAAGAGACAACTTATTGGATTTAGCCTTTACAAGAGACGATAATACCATTGAAGACTTGAATATATTGCATCCTCTTGGTAGCAGTAACCATGTAATTCTCATGATGGCATTGGATATGTCTACCACATCCTTCACCAGAAAGCAGAACAGATTCCGATTGAACGCGGGAAACTATGAATTGATGACTAGGGAATTAGTAAAAATAAAATGGGAGATCTTCACCAGGAAGGACGTTGAGGAAATGTGGACTTTCTTGAGAGACAAAGTTATACTAGTAACAGAAAGATACTGTACATCCCAAAAGTTAAAACTCAGGAAAGGAAGAGTCCTCTGTAGATGATACAAGATGTAAGACTCTCCCTTAGAAAAAAGAAGGCGTGGAGGAAGCTAAGATACGTCAAATCCCAGAGAAATTATGAACTTTGCTGTGCTACAAACTCAGAAGAGATGAAATTTCAGCCAAAGTCTTTTTGGAGGTATGTTAAGTCTAAGACATCGACTAGAAGTGGGATAGCTCAACTGGAATACAGAGGTTCTGTTCATACTACGGACTTGGACAAAGCTGAATGACTCAACAATTTCTTCTCCAATGTTTGTAATAATGACCCTGGAGGGGATATATCAGAAGGAGCTAATTACACTGATGAGGAAGTACATTGCTTTGAGGTGACAGAGGATGAAGTAACAAGGAAGTTGAAATTGATCAGACCAGATAAATCCGCTGGACTGGATGGCATCCTTCCACGAGTCTTATCAGAATGTCAATCAGCTGTAAGTCTACCTCTGTATCTGATCTTCAAGCAAAGTTTGCACAGTGGTGAACTACCTCTTGACTGGAAAATTGCTACCGCAGTACCAATATTCAAGAAAGGAAGGAGAAAAAATCCGTCAAAGTATCAACCAGTCAGCCTCACGAACGTTGCCGGAAAAATACTGAAAGCAATAGTAAGAGATCAGTTGATGAGTCACTCGAAGGATTGTAATCTAATTGCTGGTGAACAGTATGGGTTTATACCTGGAAGATCATATGCACCTCAATTGCTTAGGGCGATGGACATGTGGACAGATGCAGTGGATGAAGGTAATAATGTGGACATTCTTTACACAGATTTCAAGAAAGCTTTTGACTCAATGTCTCACAGGTGACTCCTGGCCAAATTAGAATGGGCTGGGGTGAAAGACAATGCGCTGAAATGGATTAAAAACTTTTTTGGCAGTAGGACTCGGGGTCAGGGTGAATAGTGAACTCTCCAAACCAGTTTCAGTAACCAGTGGTGTATTGCAGGGGTCTGTCCTCAGGCAAATCCTATTTGTAGTATTTATCAATGATATAGTGTCTTGTGCCGTAAACACTAATATCATGCGATTCGCTGATAATGCCAAACTCATTGGCAAAGTTAATGGCCAACAAGACACTGCGGATTTTCAGAATGACATAGAATATTTGACAGAATGATCTACTAAATGGAAACTGCATTACCACCCAGAGAAATGCAAGATACTCCATCTAGGAAAGAACAACATGAAATCTACCTACACCAGGGGTCACCAACCTTTTTGAAACTGAGAGCTACTTCATGGGTACCAATTAATGCGAAGGGCTACTAGGTCGATACACACCTCTGAAATTACAAATTTGCTCAATTTACATTTAATTAGATTTAATTAGATGTTATTATTAATAATTAATGATATTCATCTATGTGAAGATATTGACTTGATTTAAAAATATATTCAAAAAAATTATATGCAGCTCAATGGAGAGTGGCGCTGTCCTAAAAATGGGCCTGTCCTAAAAATAGCAGTGAACAGGTCCGCGGGCAACTTATATTGTCCTTGCGGGCTACCTGGTGCCCACGGGCACCACGTTGGTGATCCCTGACCTACACAATGACAGACGGTAATAGATCTTTCTTTTGGCTTTTTCCCTTTTCTCGGGAGTCGCCACAGCGAATCATCTGATTCGCACATTTGATTTGGCATAGGTTTTTACGTCGGCTGCCCTTCCTGTCACAACCCTTTAACAAGGGACAGAAACACACTGACGGCTTTGCAGCCTACACTTTGCGATGACAGACGGTAATAATAGACTGAATATCAAGAATGTAGTGGCTGAGAAAGATCTTGGAATTATTATGGATGAAACGTTGAACTTCAAAGAACATATAGGGGAAACTGTTAAAAAGGCTAATATCATGCTCGGCATTATCAAACGTTCTTTCAAGTACATTAGCAAAGAGGTGTTCATCAGCTTATATAAGACCATGGTCAGACCATTGCTGGAATACTCTAGCACATCTTGGTCACCTTCCAATGTTTCTGAGATACGGCTCCTAGAAGGAGTGCAGCACAGAGCAACAAAGATGGTACATGAGGTGAAAGATAAACAGTATCCAGAGAGGTTAAAGTCATTGGGACTTCCAACACTTGAATACCGACGGATAAGAGCTGATATTCTACAGGTATACAGTGTGTTCCCTGGCATTGACAAAGTAGACCCGCTCCAACTATTTGAGCTTTCCAAAAGGGATTGCACTAGAGGACACCAATACAAGCTACACAAAAGGCGGTGTAAGACAATGCAGGATGAGACGCTTTACTTACAGAGTTGTTGATGAATGGAATAAGCTACCAGAAGAAGTGGTGGCTGCACCGTCACTTAACTGCTGTAAGGAACGATTGAACAAGCATTGGTCAAAGCACCCTATGAAGTTCATCCCATCTTTCGTATAACTGCCAATCAATATGTGATATTGTACTTCCATTACGCCTATCGGTGACAGACCTACTGGAGTAGTCAAGTCAACATTGAAAACTTAAATGCAGTCCTGACCGGTGGATATAATTTGAGGAACAAATATACAGCAATCCAGATAGGTGGAATCCATGATATGTTCACGACCGGTCAATAGAAGAGAAGAACTCTTCTCAAGAAGACCGTGCAAGACAAAGTAAGACAAAGTAAGTAAGACAATGCGGGGCGAGACCATTAAGTGATTTATAGGTTAAAAGTCGTATTTTATTTTCGATGTAAAATGTAACTGGGAGCCAGTGCATTGTAAATAAGGTTGGGGTGATATGCCCGTGTCTTCTGGTTCTAGTAACGACCGTTGCTGCTTTATTCAGGACCAACTGGAGCTTGTTTATGTTCCTATTAGAACATCCAGACAGTAACGTATTACAATAATGTAATCTCAAAATAACAAAAGCATGAACAAGTTTTTTTCTGCATCAGGGCCAACTGCCTTTCCACTCTTCATCCTCTTCAATGCGCTCCTCACTTCTCCCTTACTAATCTTTGCTACTTCCTGCTCCTCAACGGTCACCCCTTCTACTCTTTTTTCTCTCTCATTTTCCTCATTCATCAGCTCTTCAGAGTACTCTTTCCATCTTTCCAGCACACTTCTGTCATCAGTCAATACATTTCCCTCTCTGTCCTTTATCACTCTAACTTGCTGCACGTCTTTCCCATCTCTATTTCTCTGCTGTGCTAACCTGTATAAATCATTTTCTCCCTCCTTACTGTTCAACCTATCATACAAGTCATCATACGCTCTCTGTTTGGCCTTTGACACCACTACCTTCACCTTACGTTGTGTCTCCCTGTACTCCTGTTTACTCTCTTCGGTCCTCTCAATGTCCCACTTCTTCTTAGCTAACCTCATCCTTTGTACACACTCCTACACTTCCTCATTCCACCACCAAATCTCCTTATCTACTCTCCTTCCAGATGACACACCAAGTATTCTCCAACCTGTCTACCTGATCACATTAGCTGTAGTTCTCCAGTCATCTGGAAGCATTTTCTGACCACCCAAAGCCTATTTCAACTCCTCCTTGAAGACAACCCGACACGCTTCCTTTTTCAGCTTCCACCACTTTGTCTTCTGCTCTGGCTTTGCCTTCTTCACCTTCCTCACCATCAGCATCATCCTGCACACCACTATCCTATGCTGTTTGGCAACACTCTCACCCACTACTACTTTGCAGTCACTGACTTCCTTCAAATTACATCGCCTGCACAAGATGTAGTCTACCTGTGGTAATGTAGTCTACCTCCACTTTTATAAGTCACCCTATGCTCCTCTCTCTTCTGGAAGAAAGTATTCACCACAGCAATTTCCATCCTTTTTGCAAAATCTACCAACATCTGTCCTTCTGCGTTCCTGTCCTGGAGACCAAACCTGCCCATCACTTCCTCATCCCCTCTATTTCTTGCACCAACATGGATGATGGATGATTTAGATCCTGTTTTTACTCTTTAATTGGGTCAAAGCAAATCAATACAAATATATTCAGACTGTCTGTCTGTCTGTCTGTCTTCCTTTCGGCCTTTTCCCTTTTACTCGGGAGTCGCCACAGCGAATCATCTGATTCGCAGGTTTGATTTGGCAGAGGTTTTTACGTCGGATGCCCTAACGAATTAGCGAATGCTAACAGAGCTCGCTGGTTTGCTGGAGTAGCATTCACAAAGCGGGATAGTTGTTGGCAATATGCGGCACGTTCATCACGTGATCGGGGTGTGATGTCTTTAAGTAACGCCTGAACTTATTTTGCTCCATGCAATGTTTTCAGACACAGTAGACACAGTAAACAAACCGACCTTTCCTCGTTTCTCACCGCAGCACAGTGAAGCCGAGTGCTACAACCGCTCTTCGACTTATCTTCTGGGAGACTTTCATTTCTTTCACTGTCTCCGTCTCTCTCCGCCTCTCTTTCCGTCCCTGTTAAAAATTTCCATGGTGGGTTTATTAACGTCACTTCTTATTTTACCTCTGGGCACACTCTAACAGTGAGGAAGCCACTGCCGCCTGCTGTAGTGGATGTAGAATTACACTTTATCCTAATACGGCAAAAATGCATGTTCCCTGGGGTCACATGTGCCCCCCTGGCATCGCACTGCCCCCCGCCCCCAGGGGGGGCACTATTTGAGAACCACTGCCCTAAGCATATGTGCATGAGGTCATGTACATTATCAGCTATATGAACTATATGATATTATCAGTTATTTTGACAGATTGATGAAAGCAGCATGTACGCCACTGAATACTCAGCTTGACAATATAATCAGCATTATATGTAACAAATTATGAGTGTACAGCATTCGTTATAACAATCAAGGAAAGAACATAATCCTTTAATTCTACAAAGGATCCCAAATGATGGGCAAAGAGGGTACCGGCAACAAAGCATGCTCAACCAAACAATACTATCAAGTCTAGAGAAGCATTGGAATCCCACTGATTATGTGGTGGTCATTTTATGTATGATTAGGGTTAGTTTTATTAAATTGTTAATACATGTTATTAGATGTGTGAATTGTATTGTCTATTTTTTTTAATTATTTTTATTTTTGCTCCGTAGCACTTAATTGACAGTAAAAATGAATGCCAATATTTGGCCTGTGGGAGGGGCTATAGGGGTCGGGTGCATTGTGAGTTGGGTGGCAGCCGAAGGCATGGGTTCTGTCGAACTGATCCTCAGCTGCTGACTCTGACTCTTGGGACATAGAATATCACCTCTCTGGCAGGTAAGGAACCTGAGCTGGTGCATGAGGTTGAGAGATACTAAGTAAATATAGTTGGAATCAATGCATAACTTGGGCTCTGGAACCACCCATCTTGAGAGGAGTTGGACCTTGTTCTGTTCTAGAGTTGCTCATGGGGAGAGACGGCAAACTGGTGTGGGCATCCTTGTTGCCCCCCATTCACGGTGCCCACATATTGGGCTTCTCCCCTGTTGACAAAAGGGTACCTTCCGTTCACCTTACAACTGCTGTTTGTGCTTATGCACCAAATGGCAGTTCAGAGAACTCACCCTTATTGGAGTCTTTAAGAGGTTGTATTGGAGAAGGCTCCCCCTGGAGACTCCCTGGTTGTTCTGGGAGACTTCAGTGCCCATGTAGGCAATAACAGTGTTACCTGGAAGGGTGTGATCGGTAGGTACGGCCTCTTCAGTCTGAACTCAAATGGTGTTTTGCTTTTAGACCTGCTTGTTACGGTTTGTCCATCATGAACACCATGTTCAAAACATAAGGGTGTCCATAAGTGCACTTGGCACCAGGACACCCTATGCTACAGTTTGATGGTCGACTTTGTAGTTGTGTCACTGGACTTGCGGCTGCATGTTCTGGACACTCAAGTGAATAGAGGAGCTGAGCTGTCAACTAATCACCACCTGGTGATGTGCTGGATCCAATGGTGGGGAAGGCTGCCCTCCAGATCTGGCAGGCCCAAGCATGTAGTTAGGGTCTGCTGGGAACATTTGGCAGAGTATCCTGTCAAAGTGGTCTTTAACTCCCAATTCTGGCATAGCTGCAACCACATTGCGATGGAGTCGGGGGGCATGGAATCTAAATGGGCCGTTTCGTGCATCCATTGTTGAGACGGCAGCCCATAGCTGTTGCTGGAAGGTTACCAGTGCCTGTTGTGGTGATAAACCCTTAACCTGGTAGTGGTCAGCTGTGGTGAAGGGGGCCGTCTAGCTGAAAAAGTAAGCCTATCGGGTCGTATTGGCCTGTGGAACTCCAGAGGCAGTAGACAGGTACCAGCAGGCCAAACGTATTGCAGCCTGAGCTGTTGTTGATGCAAAATTTCAGGTGTGGGAGAAGTTCAGTGAGGGCCTGGACTGGCCTCAAAAAGGTTCTGGACCACCATCCGATGCCTCAGCAGAGAGAAGCAGTTCTTCACAAATACTGACTCTTGGTGGTTGGGCTCCAGGAGTGGGTGAAATTTGCCCTGAATATCTCAGCTGTAGGATGTTGTAGGACTGTTTTGGTTTACACGTCTGTGCAACATTGCATGCCCATTGGGGGGGCTGTACCTCTGGATTGGCAAACCTTGGTGAGAGTCCCCCTTTTTAAAAAAGGGACCAGAGGGTTTGTTCCAATTATTGTGGACTTACACTCCTCAGCTTACCCGAGAAAGTCTATGAACAGGGGCTGGAGAGGATGACCTGACTGATAGTTGAGCCTTGGCTTCAGGAGGAACATTGTGGTTTTTCCAACTGGCCATGTCACTCTCGACCAATTCTATGCACTCTACAGGATCCTCGGTGGGGCATGGGAGTTTGCCCAGTTCATCTACATGTGTTTTGTGGATTTAGAGAAGACTTTCAACCATGTCTCTCAAGCTACCTTGTGGGGTGTACCAGACCCATTCTTACAGGTCATTTGGTCTCTGTATCACCGAAGCCAGAGCTTGGTCCACATTGATAACAACAGATCGAATTCATTTCTGGTAACAGTTAGAGTTCAACAAGGCTATCATTTGTCATCGATTCTGTTCATAATTGTTATGCACAGAATTTCTAGGCGTAACCAAGGCATTCAGGGGTTCTGGTTTGATGGCCATCGGATCTCATCTCTGCTTTTTGCAGATGAGGTTGGCTTTTTGGTTTCATCAATCCGGGACCTCCAGCTCTCACTGAAGCATTTCGCAGTCGAGTGTAGCTTGGATGAGAATTAGCACCTTCAAGTCTGAGGCCATTGTTCTCAGTCAGAAAAGGGTAAAATGCACCCTCCTGGTCTGGAATGAGGTCCTGTCCCAAGTGGAGTAGTTTAAGTATCTCAGGGCCTTGTTTACAAGTGAGGGAAGGATGGATAGGGAGATTGACAGGTGGATTGCTGCAGCCTCTGCTGTAAAGCGGAGCCTGTACCAGTCCATTGAGGTGATGAGGGAGATGAGCCACAAGGCAATGCTCTAAATTACCAGTTGATCGACAACTGTGGAGGTTCTGACCCTCACCTATGGTAATGAGCTTTGGGTAGTGACTGAAAGAACAAGGCTGGGGATACAAGCGACTGAAATGAGCTTCCTTCACAGGGTGGTGGAGCTCTCCCATAGATATAGGATGAGAAACTTAGCCATCTGGGGGAAGAGAGGAGTAGAACCACTGCTCCTCCGCATTGAGAGGAGTCAATTGAGGTTGCTTGGGCATCTGGTTAGAATGCCTCCTGAACACTTCCCTGGTGTGGTGTTTTGGGCATGTCCAACCGGGAAGAGACCCCAGGCTCAACCTAGAACATGCTGGAGGGATTAAGTCTCTCGGTTGGTCTTATAATGCCTTTCTGTCCCCAGGAAGAGCTGGAGGAAGAGGCTGGGGAGAAGGATGTCTGGACCTCATTGCTTAGGGTGCTGCCCCACGACCCGACCCCGAATTAAGCGGAGGAAGATGATGATGTTGATGATGATGATGACCATTAATGTGTGAAAATGGAGATTTGTATGGTAAAGTATGATTAATTATCTTCAAATTCACTAATCCTGTACATGTAATAAAGTACGTCCATGCTTTAGAGCGAGAAATATTTGCTCCAGTTTCTGACACGAAAATAAAAAAAAATCAGATTAACAGCTGTCTGTCCAAAAGTCTGTGCTCGAAATTGCAGGTCTTCAATATGTTGATTTGGATCAAGTGAAATTTTTATTTTTTAAATTGTTATGATCTTGTCGTGTAACATATTTCGTATGCTGCCCCAGTTTCAGTGGCAATATTTACGGTAGGTGAGAAAATAAGTTAGTTTATAAATACTGATGTAGATTTTCACAGTAGAAGAACAGAAATTACTCTTTCCGATAAAGGCGGCAATTTTATAAGCTTGGTTATTTTTCTTTGAGAAGTTGTTGTTCCAGTTTTGGCCTGTTTTGTATCCAGTGTTACTTCAGTCAAGTGACCGCATAGATACCATAAATCCTGCATGTATAAATGGATGTTTAAAATCCCCCTAGCAAATGTGAATGTTCTACAGTTAAAGAAACAGAACACATACAGAGTTGCAAGGTTCTCTGAAGGATGGCACGATGGTGTAGTAATTAGCATGTCCGCTTCACAGCAGGAAAGTCCTGGGTTCGAGTCCCAGCTCGGGTGTTTCTGTGCGGAGATTGCATGTTCTCTCTTTTCGGCTTTTTCCCTTTTACTCGGGAGTCGCCACAGTGAATCATCTGATTCGCACGTTTGATTTGGCAGAGGTTTTTACGTCGGATGCCCTTCCTGTCACAACCCTTTTAGCAAGGGACAGAAACATGCTGACGACTTTGCAGCTACTCTTTACGAAAGTCAGCAATGGTTCTTTTACATGAACCTCTCACCATAGACAGTGAGAGACATGGCCGGCCTTTGATAACCCAGTTAGCCACACTGGGGGGGGGGGGACAGTAACAACCTTGTGGAGAGTGGGACTCGAACCCCCAACCTTTGGATCAACGATCCAGCGCCCTATACCACTAGACCACCACTGCCTCTGCACAATGTATTGTGTGTCATAATGAAAAATAAAATATACACTCTCTTTGACTGTATGAATTTCTTCCGGGTTCTCTGGTTTCCTCTTACAGTCCAAAAACATGCACAGTAGGTTAATTGACCCCCCCCCCCCCCCCCCCAGTGTGTTAGCGTTGGCCCTGCGATGGCCTGGCATGAGGCCATCTGTCAAGGGCGTACCCCGCCTTCGCCCACGAGTCGGCTGAGATGGGCGCCCGCCTCCCTGTGACCCTAATGAGGATGAAGCAGTTCAGAAAATGAATGAATGAATGTTCTCTGAAGTAAGAGAGATATCTGCTGGTCATTTTAATGTCTTATTTTTGTCTTATATTTCAATGCTGGCTCCTAATTTAGTTTAAAAATAATTAAGCACGTGGCCGTCGCTTGGTAATTTCTGGCGATTTGCTAATGAGATGTCTAGGTATAATTATTTTGTTTTTTATTTTAGATTTTTTATTTATATTACTTTTTTCTTCATCAAACATCTATTAAAACTCTGATTTTAATAATATTCATGAATCAGGGAGTAAAGATGAAGATTATGAATGAGGATTAAGCAGTTCATGGCATTTGTAACAGTTTACAACAACAGTTAAAGCTGGGAAGCACCTAAGTACTCAGTATGTGATGTATTCTATATGCATAATTCACACAGTAGCTTTGTAAATATACAGTACACATACAAATAATTATATTAAATCATAGTATTATATGCACTTCTAATCTGTAAAAAAAAAAAGAAAAGAAAAGCAAATTGGAAGATCTACGAAAATGTAACTGACCAAATGTCAGTAAACATGAAAAGATGGTATTAGCTGAGGCACACATGCTACCTCTGAGATACATGGGATCATGCTCCTGCTGCTCTCTGAATCTTAATCCTGGGATTCATCCTGATTAGCTACTACTAGATGGCATTTTCATTTTAGAAGCCCCTCGTTCATACTGATGCTGTTCCATATGAAACTTTACTATGCTTTACTGTCCTAACTTTTTAATTGGCAATGAGAATTAAACAGAGGCACGCTTTTTTGAAAGAATTATTTAACCTTTTTTGATGAATAATTGTTATATTTAAACAACTGGGTTAGACAACAGGCAAGATGAATGCATGTCTGAATCCTTAGTACAGAATGTATTAGCGTGACTGGTGTAGGTACCCAGCTAATGTTATGAGTGGAGCTGGAGACCCATGGGTTGAAAAAAAAAAGGACGTAGATGGTTGTCTTGTAATGCAGCCGTGAGGGGGCACAAGCCAGTGTTCACCCTCACGCTGGTCCCAAGCCCGGATAAATGCGGAGGGTTGCGACAGGAAGGGCATCCGGCATAAAACCTTTGCCAAAATTGTTATGCAAATGATCAAAACAAATTTCATACTGGATCGGTCGAGGCCCGGGTTAACAATGACTGTCATCAGTGCTGTTAACCAACAGGGTGCTGGTGGAAATTGGACTACTGTTGGTCAAAGAAGGAGAGGCGGGAGGCATGTCGTAGGCAGCGAGATAAGAGGAAAGGCATGAGTCTAGGACTGAGAGTAGGGACTTTGAATGTTAGAACTATGACAGGTAAAAGGTAGAGAGCTGGTTGACATGATACATGATACAGAGGAGGAAGGTGGACATACTGTGTGTCCAGGAGACCAGATGGAAAGGTAGCAAGGCTAGAAGGCTAGAAGTTAGAGTGATTAAGGACAGAGAGGGAAATGTATTGACTGATGACAGAAGTGTGATGGGAAGATGGAAAGAGTACATTGAAGAGCTGATGAATGAGGAAAATGAGAGAGAAAACAAGAGTAGAAGAGGTGACCGTTGAGGAGCATGAGTAGCAAAGATTAGTAAGGGAGAAGTGAGGAGGGCACTGAAGAGAATGAAGAGTGGAAAGTCAGTTGGTCCTGATGATATACCGGTGGAGGTATGGAAGTGTCTAGGAGAGGTAGCAGTAGATTTTCTGACAAGAACATTCAACAAGGTCTTAGAGAATGAGCAGATGCTGGAGGAATGGAGGAGAAGTGTGCTGGTGCCCATTTTTAAGAACAAGGGAGACGTGCAGAGTTGTGGCAACTACAGAGGGATAAAGTTGATGAGCCATACGATGAAGCTCTGGGAAAGAATAGTGGAAGCTAGACGAAGGACAAAGGTCAGCATTTGTAAACAACAGTTTGGTTTCATGCCAAGAAAGAGCACCACAGATGCAGTGTTTGCTTTGAGGATGTTAATAGAGAAGTACATAGAGGGTCAGAGGGAGCTGCATTGTACCTTTGTGGATCTGGAGAAAGCATATGACAGGATGCCGAGAGAGGAACTGTGGTATTGCATGAGGAAGTCTGGAGTGGCAGAGAAATATGTTAGAGTGGTGCAGGACATGTATGAGAGATGTAAGACAGTGGTGAGGTGTCCTTTCAGCGTGACCAAAGAGTTCAAGGTGGAGGTGGGACTGTATCAAGGATCAGCTCTGAGCCCCTTCTTGTTTGCTATGGTGATAGACAGACTGATAGACGAGGTTAGATAAGAATCTCCATGGACTATGATGTTTGCAGATGACATTGTGATCTGTTGTGAGAGCAGAGAACAAGTGCAGGAAAATCTAGAGAGGTGGAGGTATGCCTTGGAAAGAAGAGGAATGAAGGTTAGCCTCAGTAGGTCAGAATACATGTGTGTGAACAACAAGGACCCCAGAGGAATGGTGAGGTTACAGGGAGCAGAGATAAAGAAGGTGGAGGATTTTAAGTGCTTAGGCTCAACAATCCAGAGCAATGGAAAGTGTGGAAAAGAGGTGAAGAAGCGTGTGCAGGCAGGTAGGAATTTCTCTATGGTTGGAGAAAAGTGTCTCGTGTGATGTGCGATAGGAGAGTCTCAGCAAGAATGAAAGGAAAAGTGTACAAGATGGTTTTGAGGCCAGCAATGTGATGTGGTTTAGAAATAGTGGCACTGTGGAAAAAACAGGAGGCATAGCTGGAGGTAGCGGAGATGAAAATGTTGAGGTTCTCGATGGGAGTAACGAGGATGGATAGGATCAGAAATGCGTCCATCAGAGGGACAGCACATGTAAGAGGTTTTGGAGACAAGGTCAGAGAGGCTAGATTGAGATGGTTTGAACATGTCCAGAGTAGGGATAGTGAGTACATTGGTAGTAGGATGCTGAGGTTGGAACTACCAGGCAGAAGGCCAAGAGGAAGACCAAAGAGAAGATTTATGGATGTGGTGAAGGAAGACATGAAGGTAGTTGGAGTAAGAGCAGAAGATGCAGAGGATAGGGTGAGATGGAGGCAGATCATTTGCTTTGGCGACTCCTGAAGGGAACAGCCAAAAGGAAAAGAAGAAGAAAGAAGAAGATAGTTGTCTTGTGTCCATGTTCCCCCAGGACACCACAAAAGGCTATGAGTTCACCAATTATACCATAAAAAAAACCCAAATAAAACGAATCATCTGATTCGCACATTTGATTTGGCATAGGTTTTTACGTCGGCTGCCCTTCCTGTCACAACCCTTTAACAAGGGACAGAAACACACTGACGGCTTTGCAGCCTACACTTTGCGATGACAGACGGTAATAATATACTGAATATCAAGAATGTAGTGGCTGAGAAAGATCTTGGAATTATTATGGATGAAACGTTGAACTTCAAAGAACATATAGGGGAAACTGTTAAAAAGGCTAATATCATGCTCGGCATTATCAAACGTTCTTTCAAGTACATTAGCAAAGAGGTGTTCATCAGCTTATATAAGACCATGGTCAGACCATTGCTGGAATACTCTAGCACATCTTGGTCACCTTCCAATGTTTCTGAGATACGGCTCCTAGAAGGAGTGCAGCACAGAGCAACAAAGATGGTACATGAGGTGAAAGATAAACAGTATCCAGAGAGGTTAAAGTCATTGGGACTTCCAACACTTGAATACCGACGGATAAGAGCTGATATTCTACAGGTATACAGTGTGTTCCCTGGCATTGACAAAGTAGACCCGCTCCAACTATTTGAGCTTTCCAAAAGGGATTGCACTAGAGGACACCAATACAAGCTACACAAAAGGCGGTGTAAGACAATGCAGGATGAGACGCTTTACTTACAGAGTTGTTGATGAATGGAATAAGCTACCAGAAGAAGTGGTGGCTGCACCGTCACTTAACTGCTGTAAGGAACGATTGAACAAGCATTGGTCAAAGCACCCCATGAAGTTCATCCCATCTTTCATATAACTGCCAATCAATATGTGATATTGTACTTCCATTACGCCTATCGGTGACAGACCTACTGGAGTAATCAAGTCAACATTGAAAACTTAAATGCAGTCCTGACCGGTGGATATAATTTGAGGAACAAATATACAGCAATCCAGATAGGTGGAATCCATGATATGTTCACGACCGGTCAATAGAAGAGAAGAACTCTTCTCAAGAAGACCGTGCAAGACAAAGTAAGACAAAGTAAGTAAGACAATGCGGGGCGAGACCATTAAGTGATTTATAGGTTAAAAGTCGTATTTTATTTTCGATGTAAAATGTAACTGGGAGCCAGTGCATTGTAAATAAGGTTGGGGTGATATGCCCGTGTCTTCTGGTTCTAGTAACGACCGTTGCTGCTTTATTCAGGACCAACTGGAGCTTGTTTATGTTCCTATTAGAACATCCAGACAGTAACGTATTACAATAATGTAATCTCAAAATAACAAAAGCATGAACAAGTTTTTCTGCATCAGGGCCAACTGCCTTTCCACTCTTCATCCTCTTCAATGCCCTCCTCACTTCTCCCTTACTAATCTTTGCTACTTCCTGCTCCTCAACGGTCACCCCTTCTACTCTTTTTTCTCTCTCATTTTCCTCATTCATCAGCTCTTCAGAGTACTCTTTCCATCTTTCCAGCACACTTCTGTCATCAGTCAATACATTTCCCTCTCTGTCCTTTATCACTCTAACTTGCTGCACGTCTTTCCCATCTCTATTTCTCTGCTGTGCTAACCTGTATAAATCATTTTCTCCCTCCTTACTGTTCAACCTATCATACAAGTCATCATACGCCCTCTGTTTGGCCTTTGACACCACTACCTTCACCTTACGTTGTGTCTCCCTGTACTCCTGTTTACTCTCTTCGGTCCTCTCAATGTCCCACTTCTTCTTAGCTAACCTCATCCTTTGTACACACTCCTACACTTCCTCATTCCACCACCAAATCTCCTTATCTACTCTCCTTCCAGATGACACACCAAGTATTCTCCAACCTGTCTACCTGATCACATTAGCTGTAGTTCTCCAGTCATCTGGAAGCATTTTCTGACCACCCAAAGCCTATTTCAACTCCTCCTTGAAGACAACCCGACACGCTTCCTTTTTCAGCTTCCACCACTTTGTCTTCTGCTCTGCCTTTGCCTTCTTCACCTTCCTCATCATCAGCATCATCCTGCACACCACTATCCTATGCTGTTTGGCAACACTCTCACCCACTACTACTTTGCAGTCACTGACTTCCTTCAAATTACATCGCCTGCACAAGATGTAGTCTACCTGTGGTAATGTAGTCTACCTCCACTTTTATAAGTCACCCTATGCTCCTCTCTCTTCTGGAAGAAAGTATTCACCACAGCCATTTCCATCCTTTTTGCAAAATCTACCAACATCTGTCCTTCTGCGTTCCTGTCCTGGAGACCAAACCTGCCCATCACTTCCTCATCCCCTCTATTTCTTGCACCAACATGGATGATGGATGATTTAGATCCTGTTTTTACTCTTTAATTGGGTCAAAGCAAATCAATACAAATATATTCAGACTGTCTGTCTGTCTGTCTGTCTTCCTTTCGGCCTTTTCCCTTTTACTCGGGAGTCGCCACAGCGAATCATCTGATTCGCAGGTTTGATTTGGCAGAGGTTTTTACGTCGGATGCCCTTCCTGTCACAACCCTTTTTAGCAAGGGACACAAATATTTCCAACTGTTCACCTTTATTCTGTGATGATGCATACGAATATCCATAACTCATGTGTTCTTTTTTTCTAAAAATGTACCAAGTAATTGTAAACTTTCTGAAGCATGGGAAACACATTGTGTCATTCCACCTAATTCTTCAGTGTGCTGTAAAAATGTAATATTTTTCAAAATGACAAAAAATGACTGATGCACATTTTTTCTGAGAGTGACCATATGATGGAACAAGAAAGTGTAAAATAAGTCCCTTGACGCTCCAGCTGGTGGCTTACATGGCTCATGCTGTGTGGAACTCAGTATAATGGGCAGTGTATACCTGTTCATTCCTCCAGAGACTACTTTCACCATTTCCAAGTTACACCTTCTTCTTCTAGCAGTTCCTTGTTTATCCAAAAGCAGAAATGTTGTCAGTTTCATCTTCTTTAGTTTGTTTCCATACTGGTTGTGCGATGTTAATGATTAGTACTATAGTAGTGTTTTATAATAAAGAAGGTTTAAATACAGTACGTAAATATGTATTCAGCAAAGTGTTCTCCACTGATGTGACTTGCAGTTATGCAAGATTACTTACATCAATAAATGCAGCAATAAATCCCTTTTATAATTAATACAATTAATCACTAATCATTTTAACACAATAGGAGTAAAATGTTTTTGTTGGTCAAGAATGCAATCATTTTAATGGAAGCTGTTTATAGCCATGAGGCATATTTACAGTAGCACAACATTATTTTGGTTTAATTCAACCTGTTGTACCTTCCTGAGGAAACTTTATGAGGCTGTTTGCATAGAACAGCAGAATTGTAGCACTGAATTTGCAGATGGTGTCCCACTGTGTGGAAGAATTTCTTCAGGTTACCTTTGTATACAATGAAGAATCTTTGTTTTTATCTAGAATGGCTTGTTTATCTCTGTTTTCAAGCCATACATGTGGCCCTGGTTCTCATGCTTGAAATAAAGCCTGTCTCTCTGTTTGCTTCCTCACTGCTAACATGAGGGGCAGTGGTGGTCTAGTGGTATAGGGCACTGGATCGCTGATCCAAAGGTTGGGGGTTCGAGTCCCACTCTCCACAAGGTTGTCACTGTCCCCCCAGTGCGGCTAACTGGGTTATCAAAGGCCAGCCATGTCTCTCACTGTCTATGGTGTCTATGGCATGTAAAAGGACCATTGCTGACTTTCGACAAGAGTAGGCTGCAAAGCCGTCAGCGTGTTTCCACCCTGCGATGGCCCTGGTGAGCTGCCCAGGGTGTACTCTGCCCTCGCCCGAAGTTGGCTGGGATGGGCGCCAGCCTCCCCGCGGGAGGCGGGTACAGAAAATGAACTGCTAACAGGAGATTTTTTTTCGGCTTTTTCCCTTTTACTCGGGAGTCGCCACAGCGAATCATCTGATTCGCACGTTTGATTTGACAGAGGTTTTTACATCGGATGGCCTTCCTGTCACAACCCTTTGTAGCAAGGGACAGAAACACGCTGACGACTTTGCAGCTCCTCTTTACGAAAGTCAGCAATGGTTCTTTTACATCAACCTCTCACCATAGACAGTGACAGACATGGACCGCCTTTGATAACCCAGTTAGCTGCACTGGGGGGGGACAGTGACAACCTTGTGGAGAGTGGGACTCGAGCCCCCAACCTTTGGATCAGCGATCCAGCGCCCTATACCACTAGACCACCACTGCCCCTGCATAATGTATTTTGTGTCAATGAAAAATAAAATATAAAATCTAAAGATAAAAAAAACAGATCACTTGTTGCTCCTGAGCCTAGGACATCATTATTAGCACCTTTCCCCCATTTTCTGGCTTGTATGAGCTTAATTGATAAAATCATAAGGTGGGTTGAGAGGTCTGCTCATAACATTTACAACTAATTGTTTTTGATGGGTGACAAGGGAGTGAAAAGTGTGAAACAAATTGCAAAGGGGATTATGTGAACAAAATAATAGGACCTGTCTGTGTGGAATCTGGCATGCGCTCATATCCATGTGGATTTCCTCTGACTTCCTCGGTCCCCCGAAACCAAAGGGAGAAGTTAAATTGTCACGAATAATTGTGCAACTCCGAGTTATGTGTTTTCACCTTGGACTTTCATCCGATCCAAAAACCCAACTGTGATTTTCTTCCCCATGGACAGTTTACAGGATCGATTCTGGATACGTATTAACACTGAACAGGACTGAACAATCATATATTGCAATGCAATACTGTGCACAGTAGTATCGGAGCTCCTGTATAATATCAATGATGAAGAAAAGGCATACGGAGGCGTAAGGACATTAAGAAGTGTCCTTTTGTCCGTCCATCCCTCCGACGTCGATGTACACGTGACCCCTGTGCATCGCGCGGCAGAAACACGCCGACAACTATGCAGCGCCTCCTGTGGAAAATCAACAACGGTTCTTTCACATTAACCTCATCTATAGACAGTGAGACATAAGGCCGGCCTTAAATTATCTGCACTGGGGGACATGGGGGCTTGAACCACCAACCTTGGAATCAGTGATCCAGCGTCTTTACCTGCAGGTCATCACTGCCCTTGTAACCATTATAAAGGGAATAAATGTTTGATTGGTGGTAGTTTCTCTGTATTCCACTCCAAACTGTTGCTTGTTTCAAGACGAATCAAATAAGTCTTTTAAATACAATAAATTGTTTGAACAACCTAAACAGATTGTCACAACAAATGCAGTCGGTTTCTTTGGGGGTTTTATTGGTAAAGTAAACTATTCCTTGCACGCAATGCATGACTTATTTCAATAGGAAGGCTGTTCACCCAATCACATTGAGGAAGCGCATGATGTTTCCGGTGCGGAGAACGTGTTTATGGAAGTAAATCCATCCAGCACACTGGCAAGGCACTCGCACGTGATGATCACGGGGCTCCTGTCGTGGTTTTTCATCCTGTGGATCCTCACTCGCACTCTTCCGAGAATAAAATTATTTCTTAGATATTTTGGAGATAATTGTCATTGATTCATAATTCACAAATAAACAACTACTGATCTCGTTGTTCTTGAAATGTCCTCTAAACCTTCTCAACGGTGCACATTACATGGCCAGAAGAAGCGTGTTTGGGTTCCTCGTTTTATTCCCTTCTATAAACAAGATATTACATCAGTTGATCTTGATATATGACTGTATGGGGTTCGAAAGTTCCCGCCAAAAACTTGTCAAGTAATAGAAATGATATGGGAGCTCCTGTTTAACACAGTCCCGAAATCTCTATGGTATTATTGATTACTGATTACAACTTGTATTACAATTCAACTAAAATTAGCAGCATCTCCATGTTTCAGGTAGTACCACAAACAAATTCCACTGAAAGAAGCACTTATGAATGATTGTGAGCTGACTCGTTCATTTATAAACGGATTTCATCACTATTCTGGACAAGATGGTTTCAGAAAATCAAGACTGAGATGGACATCATTCTTGAAATAAACGTTAACTAATGTACCTTTGATGACCCCTGCGGCTGATCGAGGGACTGGCAGCTGCACTGCACAGACCGGAGGATGCCGTCTATGGTTCAGTTCACGTGACACTCTGGTACCTGCTCGCTGAGATAAGTTAAGATTTAATTTCTTGCCTGTAAATCATTGTAACATCACCACAAACTGCATCTGAAATCAACACCCCTCTCCTCACTCAAATTTCACCAATGTATCGTTTTAAATAAATTTAAAAGAAAGTGGATTAGATCTCAGAGTTGGCGGTCACGCCCTTTCCGTGTCTATTCTCCAAACACTTCAACACTTGATAGTTTTCTATGTTTTCGACAGGCATTATGACAAAACTCGGAGGGTACATGGAGCAGACATTTTTGAATTCGTCCATTTTCTGAACTGCTTAATCCTAGTTGCGGTCGTAGGGAGACCGGAGCCCATCTCATCCAACACTCGGCAAGCTCAGAGTACACCCTGGGCAGCCTGCCAGGCTATACAGCCATTTTTATTGATTCACAAAACCAACTTTAGTATCAAGACAAGAAAATAGGTTGAGTTTTAC
Organism: Plotosus lineatus; assembly: GCA_024760905.1. Lineage (NCBI taxonomy): Eukaryota > Metazoa > Chordata > Actinopteri > Siluriformes > Plotosidae > Plotosus > Plotosus lineatus. The sequence continues at coordinate 58,207,301 of CM045736.1, read as the reverse complement.
AGTACCTGTAACTACCCAATGCATCCAACGGCACCAAGTAAAAAAAAAATTTAATATATACATCTGAGTTTCAGAAGCAAGAACTCTAGGGGCAGTGGTGGTCTAGGGCGCTGGATCGTTGATCCAAAGGTTGGGGGTTCGAGTCCCACTCTCCACAAGGTTGTCAATGTCCCCCCCAGTGCGGCTAACTGGGTTATTAAAGGCGGGCCATGTGTGTCACTGTCTATGGTGTGAGGCTGATGTAAAAGAACCATTGCTGACTTTGTCATGACTGTGGTGTTATTTCAAGAAACTCTTCGACATTTTAAGAATAATACACTCATACACATGATATGTCTACTGACCTTTTATGAAGTTCATTCATTAATTCATTCAATTTTTGTAACCACTTAATCGTAGGGTCGCGCGGGGAGGCTGGCGCCCATGCAGCCAGCACCGGGCGAGGGCAGAGGACACCCTGGACAGCTCGTCAGGCCATCGCAGGGCAAAAACAGGCTGACGGCGATGCGCTACTCTAGTCGAAAGTCAGCAATGGTTCTTTTATATGAACCTCACACCATCGACGCTGAGAGACACGACCGGCCTTTGATAACCTTAGCTGCACTGGGGGGGACAGTGACAACCCGTGGAGACTGGGGCTTGAACCCACAACTTTAGGATCAGTGACAGCTTTTAGGAAGTTCAGTAATGATTACTTGCAAAATAATTCTCCCAGCTGATCAAACTCTCACCTTGTTGCATCAGTGCAGATGAGCTCGACCCATGTACGAGCTCCGGTATTATGATGAAATAATACTTGTTCCTCGACTGGTCCCAGGCAACACTGAACTTCACCCTCGTGTGCACTGAAGGCGGATCCGAGGGCTGAAGGAGCGTGAACAAGCACGGCTGATAAATTATCAGTGAAAGCATCAGTGAAAATAATTACTGAATTTGGTGACCCAAGCCCAAAACACATTCCATGCATTAAAGAAAATAGTCTGCTGACCATAAAACCCACTCTGCGAATTATAAGATCAAAACAACAACAACAACAACAAAAGCAAGTGAGCTTAATGTTTTCATTTCACGGTTGGTTTATCTTAGTTTAAAGATGCATTCTAAAAGAGGTGACCCAATAGGAAACAACGGTGAACATGTAGAAAACCTTTTTTGAATTCATTCGAAGTCAATTAAAGTTGCAGTTCATTTTACAACGTGTTACTTTCACACAGAGCACACAAAGTTTATAAAAATGTTTTATATGTATAAAATCTTATTTGCTTGTTTATTTGTTTGTTGTTTGGTTTCCTGACTCCCACCATCACTGCCACTGCAGAAGTATTTAAATAAATAAATAAATAAATAAATAAAAATAAAAAAAAAAATACAAAGAAAGCAACTTAATATGGCACACATTATAAAAGATCGTTTTTTTTTTAATTTTACTTAATTCAAATTTTAGGGCCAGTGGTGGTCTAGTGGTATAGGGCGCTGGATCGTTGATCCAAAGGTTGGGGGTTCGAGTCCCACTCTCCACAAGGTTGTCACTGTCCCCCCAGTGCGGCTAACTGGGTTATCAAAGGCGGGCCATGTGTGTCACTGTCTATGGTGAGAGGTTGATGTAAAAGAACCATTGCTGACTTTCGTAAAGAGGAGCTGCAAAGTCGTCAGCGTGTTTCTGTCCCTCGCTAAAGGGTTGTGACAGGAAGGGCATCCGACCTAAAAACCTCTGCCAAATCAAACGTGCGAATCAGATGATTCACTGTGGCGACTCCCGAGTAAAAGGGAAAAAGCCGAAAGGAAGACAGACTTAATTCAAATTTTAATAAGTTTCAAAATATGGTGTTTGAAATTAAAAAGACAACAAAAAATGTTTACATTTTTGTTTCTTATATGATTAAATGTGGCTTTTTATCTGCTGTAAATTGTAAATGTAAACACTGATGAGTTCAAAATGACTCTCATAAACACCATTACAGCTTAAGCTCATATTGTGCTCACAATAGAAAATATAAAACATGTATATACACAATGTTTAAATTGAACCCTTTTACAATGTCATGAAAATATTCGCTTATTTTGGATTCGTCAGCCACAGCAGGTCGCAACAAAAGGCTGGAAAAGTACATCGAAACAGCTGAAGGAATACAGTACAGTATTACTTCATTCATATGCCGAACCACTTAATCCTACTCGAGTAGGTAGGGAGCCTATCTCAGCCTTCTGCAAACAAAGGCGGGGTACACCCTGAACAGATCGCCCTTTTCTTGTTTTGAAAACATGAAGTTACATCCTCAGGCCCATCGGGACACAGGCCTTTCAGGACACAGTTCAACACAATTTCTGCAAACTAGCAATGAAGAGAAAAGTTGCAGTCTTTGAATCTTGCCATTTTTCTCCAGAGATGACGATGCGCGTCACTGTGTTCTATAGAATAGAAAATGCCGTGGAGTTCTCGTGACTGACACCGATCAGGGCTGTTTGATGCTGTGGGCTCTTTGAGGACGGTACCGTTTGCTACAAGAGACCGCTAAGTTCGAGAACTTTAATTGGGTTAACCAGATCTCTTTAATGGCAATTGTGTCCGCACGACTGCGAAACATGAATCTGAATGTGATTGATTAATTCTGAATATCACTACAACATTACGAGATATAAGAGAGTGTGTGCACTCGTGCAACCCCATTGGTTTATTTAATCTTTTCTCATTTTTTCCCGTTTTAACAGGACATGTAGACTTTATCATAGATTCAGTATAGTCCTATTTTTGATCAAATAATAATCGGTGAATCATACAACCTACTTGTCATGTTCAGATGATTTGGCCAAACACATAAACCCACCGAGGCAGGATACAAGACATCAATTAGCAACGAGGACTACACATGTACTAACACATCCATCACTCAGAAGCTAAGACAATAGCACAGTACTTGTCTCACTGTAATTTGGATTCTTCATCTGAAATCTTGGCTACTTTAATAACAACAACAAAAAGTTGTTTTTAGGAATACAGTTGATCATATAAAAACAATATGACAGTTATGAAGCAGAAGGCAGAGTGGTTAACACCTCCCTCACACAGTAAGAAAGTCATGCCATGAAGTCCTGTACCCAGCAAGACAAACTACGAGCCCTTCTGTGGGCTTCCTCCAGACACTGTTTTCATTTCTACACTCCAAGAAATGCAATTAGGCTAATATTGCCCCGAGGTGTGTGTGTGTGTGTGTGTGTGTGTGTGTGTGTGTGTGTGTGTGTGTGTGTGTGTGTGTGTGTGTGTGTGTGTGTGTGTGTGTGTGTGTGTGTGTGTGTTGATGGGCTGGCAAGCTGTTCCCAGCCATTGACCAGAGTTGGCTGAGATAGGCTCCAGTCCCCTCGAGTCCCTAGTAGGATTAAGCAGTTTAGTAAATGAAATAGGAAGAAATGTTCATCATTAAGCTCCATGGTTAGCACTGCTGCCACCCACGGAGAAAATAAGGGTTTCAGGTGTTGTGTTCGGGTCTGTCTGTACGGAATGTGCACGTTCTCCTTGTAATTGCATCAATTTCCAAAGATATGCACATTAGGTTGAATGGCTACTCTAAATTGTCCATCGGTGTTTATTTGAGAGTCAAGTGATTATTTGTCTCTGTATTAGCTGTACAATAGACTGGTAGCCTGTTCAGGATGAACCCACCCACCTCCTGCTGCAGTCCGATAGGATTAGTTCCGGCTTCCTCCAGGACCCTCATTAATAAGTGGTGTGGATAATGGCTGCTCATGAATAGGTATTATTTTATAACACATATAAAATCAGATAAGTAGTTTAGATAGGACACCTCGGAAAATTATATGAAACACAATGTAACTTAAACCTGTTTCCAATTTAAATGATTCATTTTTAAATTATTATTATTATTATGGAGTGTCTATTAACTATCAAGATGAAATCCACAATTTCCAGATTAATGGGAATACAAACCTGGGGTGACAGTATTTTTTAATTTCCTCGCTGATGGAACCACAGGGGAGAGAGAGAAGAGAATGCTGTGTACAAACTACATTAGGGAGAAGTGTGCTATAACATTCATAAGTCAGGGAGTAGTGATTAAAAATAGCTTCACGCCCTGAAAATACCCAAGACCACAATAAAAAAAATGTGGAGTTCAACTGAAACTATTCCATACTTTCCTGGGTTGAAGATTCAAGTTTATGAAAAAATGATGAAAATGGAGTGAAAAAGTCCCCAAGCGATTGGTAAGTTGTTGTAGATAGCAATTCTCCAAAATCATTATCAAACGTTACCTCCATGCCAGAAGGTGTGCCGTTCAAAACTTTTCCTGTCAGTTAACAAATGTCAGCAGCGTTTTGTGGAGCGTCGGGAAATTGTGTTTCACATCTCACTGGAACCACATGGTCTCTGATCTGGTGAAATATTGTTAGCCGACCGCAGAATAAAGCTCCTGCCATCTTCGTCTGCTGACCTGAACCCAACTGAAAACCTGTGGAGAGATCTGAAAATTTTGGATGATCTGGAGAGGGATTGTCTCCGATGCCCTAATCTGTATTCTCCAAAATTATAAAATGTAACGAGAGGACACCCAGTTCGGCTTTATTGGAACCGTGAGGTTTAATTACACGCAGGGGTGCCAATAATTGTGGCACATGCGATGTTGTGTGTGTGTGTGTGTGTGTGTGTGTGGGTGTAAGAGTTTTTCGGGAGAAGACTCCAGCTTACCTTTACCTTTGTAATCCACTTGAGGGCGTGAGACTGCCATTACCTTTAATTATTACTTGAATCACATTGGAATGTCGAGTGTTGTGAATGGTAATACATTTTATGTTTGGGCAGTTTATTTTATACTTTTAGTACTTTATATGTCTTATAAAATGATTTCCATTTTGTGATGTAGTTTAATAGAAGCAATTTGATGTAGGAGTAAAACAACTTCCTGCCCTGGTCTCTCGATTAAATTCAAATCTGGAACCTGGAAGTCAGACACCAGGGGGGTGTTGATGACTTCCAGGATGTTGTTGGTTTTTTTAACTACTTTTTGAACGTCTTGTTTGTACACTCCCAACTCCACCCACTGCCCTGAACACCACCAGTGATGGCTAATGAAACTGCGCTGCGGGCAGTCGGTGAGATTCATTAATCGTGAATTGAGGAAAAGTAAAAAAATAGCACAGAAAATAAAACAAACAGAAAAGGGACCCATGTAAAAGAAAGATGTCAAACATCGAAGACTTTAAAACTTTTATGTCGTAATAATAGTCTCGTGATTTTTGATCATTCTAAGAAGATTTTTTTCGGGATTTTCTAGACATGCTCGTCCCAAAAGGTACAAAGATAAAATATTAAATATTTTTGCACTTGTGTAGGCTACGTTTGCCTTATTATTATTATTATTATTATTATTATTATTATTATTATTATTATTATTATAACTATTATTATAACTATTATTGTTATTATTATTGTTGTTGTTGTTGTTGTTATTATTATTGTTGTTGTTATCATTATTATTATTATTATTATTATTATTATTATGATTTTTGTTATTATTATTATTATTATTATTATTATTATTATTATTATTATTATTAAGGCGACACGGTGGTGTAGTGATTAGCACGTCCGTCTTACAGCAAGAGCCGAACTTTTGTTCGGTTTCAAGTTCGCGTGTTTCTGTGTGGCGTGTCCATGTTCTGCTCGGGCTCGCGTGGGTTTCCTCTGGGTACTCCGGTTTCCTCCCACAGTTCAAAAATATGCACGGTAGATTAATTGGCTGTTCCAAATCAGCTCTAGGCGTGAGTATGTGCGTTGGCCCTGTAATGGACTGGGGAGCTGTCCAGGGTGTACCCCGTCCTCGCCCGGAGTCGGCTGAGGTGGACGCCTGCGTAATTAGAGTTAAGCGGTTCAGAAAATGAGCGAATGAAAATATTTCTGATGATGATGATGATGATGATGATGATGATGATGATGATGATGATGATGATGGGGTTTTTCGGTGGTTGGTCCATGAGATCAGTTCGCGCGACTGTATTTTGAAGAAGAGAAGATTAAAGACATGACGAGGTATCATTTACTTTTATGTTAATTGCAGGAACGATCATTGTATCTTTGTTCTTTTTTATTATAGAAATGTTTTGCTATTTTATTATTGATTTTGTTTAAATGTTGCCCTGTCTGATGAATATGAATGATTTGTAAGTGTTTTCAGAAACTACATGAACGGAACCCAACAGGATGAAGCTCACGATGAAAACAGTGAAAGGTCGTTGAAAACTCTTACATTCTTAGAAAAGCTGAAATCAATTCTGAAATCAATTCTGAAATCCGTGCCAGCAACGTCAGCGTGAGAGATAAACGGAGAGGGTGGTATTGGTTCGGACACTTTCCTCGCAGCCAGAAGGTTGTGGTTCCGAACCCAGTAGCGGATGAGAACGTTCTTGTGTGCAGATTGATTGTTATCCTGGTGCTGGTTTGCAACTTTCCCCGAGCTCACTCACGAATGGAAATAAAGAACCGGTTCTGAACGGGGCGGGGCTCGTAATCTTCTCAGTTCTAAACGTCCAGGAACCAATGCAGGAGAAAGTTTCTCCTCTGAGTTCATGCAGAACCTGGCGCGACTTCTCCTGATTTCCGCAGCCTCGCGCTGGACCGAATGATAAATTAGGCTTTTCAGGCCGGAAGGGGACATTTGTCAATCGCCATGTTAATGATGATGTAATGGACACTTTGTTTATTTGAGCTCTTTCCAGACATTAGCAAAGAGTTAGCTTCAGGATTAAAATTAATCAGGCGACAAGGCTACAGTTTGATTATATAAACATAAACTGGCCTAAAATAATAAAAGGTATAAATATAATCATGAAAGTGAGAAGAGCTGCTCGTAAGCAACACTTTATATCGTGGAAAATAATGCATATTAAACTTCGAGCAGAACACACGAATCAGTTGGCGAACGAAGCCTATCAACACCCACACCGCCTGGCGGCGCTACATGCAGACTCGCAGTGGGATTTATCGCATTGATCATTAGGGCAATTCAGAAAATAATTTAACGAATAGTTCTCATACAACTGCGGGGCGGTTGGCGCCCATCTCAGCCGACTCGGCGAGGGCGGGGTACACCTTGGACAGTTCGGCAAGGCCATCCGGGGACCAACACTCACACCCATTCACCGTCGGGGAGATTTGGAACAGCAGCGTACCGTGCATACTTTTGGACTCTTGGAGGAAACCAGAGTACACGGAGGAAGCCCAGGCAAGCCCAGGGAGGACATGCAAACTCCACTCAGAACACAGCCGAGCTGGGAATCGAACCCAGGACTTGTTGCTGTTTGGCGGACGTGCGTTGCGCCACCGTGCCGCCGATGTGAGAACCACTGTCTACTACATCTGGTAGATTTTCCTTTTTCACGGAGCTCGTTCGACTTTACGGATTCTTACAAATAAAGCAGTCTCGTGCTGCTGCTGACGTGTTCATTCAGGTTTCTTGTTGAGAATTTCACTTTGTCCCGGAGCCTGGCATAACCTGGACGAAAGGAAGGCCAAAGACTAAACGGGAGATTTTTTTTTAAACAATTCGAGAGCTGCTAGTGTTCGGATATCTGTTGGGTGTTTGGACGAGTTTGTCCTGTCAATGGCATTAAATTCGCGGGTTGAATTGCACGTAGAAACCTGCAGTGCTCGTGAGTCGCTCGGACCGGAACCCCCTATACCCCCCCACACCCACACACACACACACTTTGTGCCACCCCCTACAAAATTCCCTACATGAGAAATAAATTCTTATAAAGAAGACTACAGATTACAATCATGTGAACAAAACAAAAAAAAGGTTCTGAAAATATGTAAAATTACTAAAAATCAAACGAGGTTTCAGACAGAAGCAAAATCAAAATGAATGCCTGGACAGATGGGGAAGCGATAGATGTCTCCAGGCCTGTGTCTTCTTCAACTCCTTATTAATTAAGATTAAATGCTCAGCAATGATTTGCATATTTCCGGTATAACAGGAAGCTGACAGTCCGAGTTCAATAAAAGCGCAGTTGTTCTATTTCCAGTTTGCACTTCAATCACGTAGGAGCTGAAATGATTGTTCTCGATTTGTGAGAGGAGTCGTTTGTCAGAGCAACCAGAACCGAACCGGATGGAGTGAAAGCAATGCCAAAACCGTCTTCTGGGTTTTACTCTTGTTTGTCTGTCTGCATGAATGAAACAGAGAAAAGTAAAATATCCCAGCTTGCAATAAATAATTCCGAGAAAAAGTGTTGCAATGCGACACGCAGCACTGTCAGCATTCATTTATCAAAAGTATCAACCACCGCCATGTTACACCAGGACATTCTGATACAAATCAATAGTGCGACACCATAATAAACCAAGTTCGGAAAAAATGATCACGAGCCATTCATCTAAAATGTTACATCGAGACACATCATCGAGCACAATTCTTTCTCTAACACTAACACTAGTGCGTGCGTGTGTGTGCGTGTGTGTGTGTGTGTGCGCGCGTGTGTGTGTGTTCACTCTTTTTTTAAGCAACGCCATTTTTTTCTCTGAAAGATGTTTTGTGCTAAATTGAAGTGACTGTCCTTAATATGAAAGACTTTTTAATCACAATATCCTGAAGTTCGTCCTCAACAAAAGGTTTCGTCGAGTCAGGGGAATATAATTCATCAGACTTTAAATTAAAAAGTTCAGGAAAACGAAGGAAAAAATGCTTTTATACAGTGAAACACCCCCAAAATATTCCAAACATTAGGATGGGACTCGGGGTCCAGTTGTAAGGTTCTGGATTACTGATACCAAGGTCGGTGGTTCAAGCCCCCTATCAGCACTGCAGTTAACTGGGTTATACGAGGCCTGGCATGTCTCTCATTGTCTGTGGTGAGAGTAAAAGGCCTATTGCATTAAGAGTTGACTGCATAGCCGTCAACGTGTTTCTGCCCTGCGATGGCTGCCCTCGCAGTGGGCTGAGATAGGCAACCCCCCTCCCCCCACTAAGCAGTTCAGAAAATGATATATAAATTAATTAGCATCTCTCACACACAATGTGAGTGTGAATGGTTGTATCTGTTGCAATCTGGCGAGCAGTTCAGGGTATATCCTGTCTTCGCCTCGTGTCGGCTGAGATAGACTTCAGCCTTCTTCCGACCCCAATAGGATAAAGTGGTTCCGTAACTGAATAAATGAGCCTGTGTAATGTACACATGTACTCCCACTGAGGAAAAGTATTGTATTCTCACTGAGCTTATTTTATATATATTTATACACACACACACACACACACACACACACACACACACACACACACACACACACACACATATATATATATATATATATATATATATATATATATATATATATATATATATATATATATATATATATATATATATATATATATATATATATATATATATATATATATATATATATATATATATATATAGTCTATATATATATATAAAAGGTGAAGAATTAGGCAATGTTCTATCTGATGATATGGGGATGGGGTCAGATATCTCTGAGAAAATGAGTGTGATCACAAAACGTGTGAACAGAAGCGTATGCGGTTTAACACTGAGCACAGTGCTTATGAACAGGCTTATAATGTGCCTTATATAATTATTAATAGTTTATGATTTAATGTGTAATTTTATATTTTAATATGTAGTTGAAATGAAAAGCCTCAGTCTGAAATATATCAGCGCGAGTACACTTTGTTGTTATTTATTCTGCTTGCAGGCCGCGATGTCCACTGGAGTTGCAAACATGGAGACAGTCAATGTGTACAACAACCCAATTCAAACACGAACGAGCTCAATAAATGCACATTAGCTTTTATTGTAAATGCTATATGAAATTATGGTGGGCTCGGGCTTATATTTTATTACGTGATCGCAAAGTTTTACATGCAGTCGTTTTCCAAAAAAAACAAAAAAACAAAAAAACCAAAACAAAAAAACAAATGCAAATAAAAATAAGCTAAGCTTAATAATCGCTGTGCTGGTAATAAAACACTTCATATGACGATACCCCATCAAAAGGAAACTTCCTATGGCCTTACAAAAGAAAACATGTAAACAAATGGGGTAAACGGCCGAGAAGTCCCGGACATGTCGAAATTTGAAGGAATAACGACGTCGAAAACAAGAATTAAGACTTAGTACTGTAATTCCGTGGCTTTGAGCAGAACGATAGTCTACATTCTAGGAAAAATACCTCATCAAGGACCCTCCTATTGGCTTTGAGTGCAGACCATCCAAAACATCATCCACACCTTAATCCCTCTGTCCAATACCTTCCCCGTCTGGGCTTTTGCTCCAAACACTGCAGTCGACGAACGTCCTGCTCCAAGCTTGTTGTGTTTTAGGAGCCCAGATCAACCAGGTTGGAGGCCATAGGGTTCAGTATGGTGTCGTGCAGGCCGTGGTGATGGTGTTGGTGGTGCAGAGAGTCCGCGCTCGGTACAGTCAGGGCGCTTGGCACCGGTACCGCGCTCGGCGCCGGCGGAGCAGCCAGGCCGTGGAGAGGCTGGAGACCAGAGGTGGACGTGAGAAGCAGCGCTGGGCTCGACGACGTGTGATCAGGAGTTCCAACGGGGGTTTTGTCTTCGTCCGAGCTGCCCATCATCGTCTTGTTTCCGTTCATGGACGATGTAAGTGCGTTGTGGCTGTTTGTGTTGGAGTTCTCGTTGTTTTCCCTGAACAAAAACAAACGGAACAAAAAAAAAAAAAAAAACCCAAAACGACAGCAATAACAAGAAACAAGAGTTATAACAACAACTTTAACTGAGTGCAACATGACTAGAACAAGGAAACTTCTACACACAAATCAATCAGCCTAATAATTTAATGACTAAAGTAGGAAATATTCCTCATTAAAAACCAGAAACTGGAAACGCACCAACAACTCAACTTCAACATAATGCTGACGTTTCCTGACTTCCAGATAACAAATCTCACAGAGTTCCTTATAGCTTCGTATACATTCAGATTAAAAATCTATAGACTGTATATATATATATATATATATATATATATATATATATATATATATATATATATATATATATATATATATATAAGAAATAAGGGCATATATAGTATCACATATTTTTAAAAGATGTGCACATTATAACTGAAAGAGAAATACAAGCCGAGCTGGAGTTCAATCAGTTCTCTCGGGTGGGATTTAAATACACTCTTCAATTCAATTCAATTCAATTCAATTCAATTCCATTCAATTATTATCTGGATTTGTAAAATGTCACTGTTTAAGGATAAATAAAAGGTGCACGTGCCTTAATTTTACTGCTAATTATGGCTAATATAAGGCCTGCACGTGCTGCAACCAGGATTTATGAAATATAGTAGCTGTGATTCGCTGTGCTGATCTTATACTGTAAACCCAGTTTGTGTATTTCAAATTAACAATAAATTATTATCAGCCACATTTATTACATGCAATTACATTTTCTCTTATTATAACGTCGACTGTGAGAAGGAATGAAGAATGAGTATCCACCAGCTAGGAAAACTTTAAGCATTCATATTAAATCTTTATTTCTTTTAAAAATTCATATATATATATATATATATATATATATATATATATATATATATATATATATATATATATATGTGTGTGTGTGTGTGTGTATATATAATTACAAAAGTACAACCTTGTAACTCTCTTATATTAAAATGTGTGAAGTTATTGTTAGTCTATAGATACGCTTTAATAATATTGGACATTATTATTGTTGTTGTTTTTGTTGATAGAATAATTTTAATAATAATAATAATAATAATAATAATAATAATAATAATAATAATCATCATCGCAACGGAAAAGCAGAACTTTCTGAAATCTAAATTTCTAAGCCCGACCTTGTGCGGTCTTTATTCTGACTGCTATTAGTGGTTCAGGAAAATGATAAGAAAATCATTCGAATTTCCATCGTACTTCTGAAACGTCCATCAGAAGTTGATTGTGTTGTATTTTTTGATGATAAGTTTGAAAGCTTTATCGTATCGCGATGCTCTTTAGGTTTTCGGGAGTTTTGTCTTGGCGGCGTTCAAGCCGCCTGAATCCCTCTGCGGTTCCGATTCGACTTCTATCAGTAGTAACACTGTCCGCTCTGTCATTAAAATCAGAACCCGTGAGCCTTCCGGTACCTTTCCTTGGCCTCCGCCGCGCGGTCCCGTTGCCTCCTGTTTTTGAACCAGTTGCTGACCTGAGTGGTGGTCAGGCCGGTGGCTTCGGCCAGCTCGCGCTTTTCCCGCGGTGACGGGTACGGGTTGTGGGTGTACCATTCCCTCAGCACGCTGCGGCTCTTCTCCTTGAAGCAGTAGCTCGTTTCCTCGCCGTCCCAGATGGAGCGGGGCAGCGGGAACTTCCTCCGCACCCGGTACTTGCCCACGGCTCCGAGCGGCCGCCCGCGCAGCTTCTCCGCCTCGATGTAGTGCGCCTTGAGCCACAGCTGCTGCAGCTTCGGATGGTTGTGCGGCGTGAACTGGTGGCTCTCGAGGATTTTATAGAGCTCTCTGAAGTTTCCGCGGTGGAAAGCGACCACGGCCTTGGCCTTGAGCACGCTTTCGTTCTTGTGGAGGTGTTCGCAGGCCGGCAGGGACCACAGAAAGCGGCCGAGGCGCTCGATGTTCCCGCCCTGCTGCAGCACCTCGCACACGCACGCCACTTGCTCCTGCGTAAAGCCGAACGTCGGAAGCATCGACATGCTCAAGCTCTGACCTCACCCGAGATATCGACAAGCCTGGCCACGCACACGGCGCTCTGAGTCCACGCACGGCACAATTTCTCAACTTGTTCGAATGTCGGTAAAATCCTGGTCCGGTCGAACTGGGCCCGATTCTTCAGATCCACTCAAGACAGAAGAACACAGCGTATATCCATGTAGAAAAACCCGGGCCCGACTTTCCCGTGCGGAGTGAGCAGCCCACCGTGTCTTCCGTGCCGTTCCAGCATAGCGTTCTCTGACTCCGAGGCTCGCTCGCTCGTTTTAATAATATTATTCTAAGCTGGCGAGAAAACCGATTGTGAGGACTCTGATTGGTTGGTTATCCGACCCTGGGACGACGAGGATAAGACAATAGTTTTAGTCAAATTACTCGCCATGGTTACGCTGTCATTCAAAGTAACCCGATATGCTTTGAGGTGGCTCCCTGGGCCGGCTGACTGATGATTCCCTTCATTTCAAACCCGCCCACCGAGAGAAATAATAGCCCTGATTTTGTCTGTATGTGAGATGTTTTCAAGTCCAGAGTTTTGACGGGCAGTTGGAATAACCAAAGAGCTGTCGGCTCAGAAGGGGCGCGTCCACAGCTCACGGGTGGAAGGCGGTGAGAAAGTTGTGCACGCAGAGTCCTCAGACGTCACGTAAAGCCCACACTCACCCATCATTCAACACACCATGTCCGAAATGAAGCACGAGCATATAATGTACAACAAATAGGCCATGGCTATAATCACCATTGATTAAATTACCTTTTTTTTTTTTTTTTTTTTAAAGAAATTGTTCATTCAACAATCGAAATAACTTCAGTTTTACCCCTATTTAAAAAAAAAAAAAAAAAAAAAAAAAAAAAAAACCAAGCACATGTTCGTTTTATTTTGGATATGTAGGACTGTAGGTTATATAAATAAAATGTAATATGATCTTTTTCGAACGGACTCTGAAACGCTGGATGGTACTAATAGGCCTTTGGGTGAAAAGGGAGTGTTTATAAGGGCAGGTACTCAGCAAGATGGGGAAACGGATGCCTTGCAGTCAGAGGGCGCCCTGAACGATTAAAGGGAAATCTCTGAGGTCCAGCAGCACTTTCCAGGGGACAGAGCTTCTGGTAGTCAGCTTGCGGTTAGGATGGACCGTGCACCCTCCAAGGGACGCCTTCTGCCGGTAAGACCAGGGCTGTCGTTAAGACATACCTTTCCAAACAAAACGGTCCATTTCTTGAACAATTCATGAGCACTTAGCTTTTTGAACAAAGGATGAAATCATCGTTGAGAAAATAAGAAATGTACCCGAGTGGGAATCGTTTAAAAACGTAAAGGTGGGGACTTAGTACTGGACACTACTGGGACTTAGTACTGGACACTACTGGGACTTAGTACTGGACATTACTGGGACTTAAATAATTGTGATTGGACGTGAAGAGGCTGAGGGCTAATGAACCTTTTTGTTGTTGTTGGGTTTGGGCTGTGGAGAGACCAGTCTACTCTCTAATCATCAGCAATTATGAACAGGTCTGTTAGCGTATCACACACACACACACACACACACACACACACACACACACACACACACACACACACACACACACACACACACACACACACGGTACAGAGGAGCGACGCTGTCTGATGACGATTTAACGAGGCAACTCAGACCACAAGAAAGTTGGTCTCAGTTCCGTGTCCTATGGAATTATAAGATCTGTGACGCCTGTAAGAGAAATGACAGGGTGATGTATGAGCCATCAAAAGCTCTGCCAATCTTCTCAGATATTTCTACGTGCACTGGAGCCATGCAGGCGTGTGATGTGGGCGCGAGGAGAGACATCTAGAAGCATCTAACATCTCATCAGCTCATTCAGTTATAGAAAACATGGACCAGATATCAACCCGACAAAATAAACCATCTGAGGGACAAGAGCAACTCGCAGTGTCCCACAGATCGTTCCTTCTGAAATTTACAAAATAGATTAACACCCATCATTATTCTCTCTCTCTCTCTCTCTCTCTCTCTCTCTCTCTCTCTCTCTCTCTCTCTCTCTCACACACACACACACACACACACACACACACACACACACACACATTAACTGAATAGTTATTTATGTTAATACATTTGTTACTGAATTGATAGGTTTGGAAGACTCAAATAAAAGAAAACTATTAAATAATAATAATAATAATAATAATAATAATAATAATAATAATAATAATAATGATAATAATAATAATAATAATAATAATAATAATAGATGAATAAAATGTGATTGTATATGATGGCGGTTCTGTAAGTTCTACATGTTCTGGGTTACGTGGACAGATTCTTGAACTCGATAGCAACAATACAAGCACGCTGAAATGTTTAATTTAATTGAAATTAAAGTTCGAAAAATTATTTATTTATTTGTGTTATTTGAGCAGTCTGTGCTGTAATTACTGATCCCACAGTTTTTATATAAAATATGATATTATAAACAAAACATTGATGAATAGCTGTGAAAAAATTCACATTGTTTTGTTTTTGTTTTAAATAAATGGTCAAAGGTTTAAAAATGAGAAAGGTCTATTTTCATGTAAAATGAAATATAAAGCCTTTGTGTGGTGACCAAGTTCCAGAACCAGTTGATGTATTAGAATCGAGCACCGGTTTTCGGGTCGGTCACACTGCGTCCTTCAGCTCTGATTAAAATCTCATGTTGACTCGAAACCAGGTTCCGATTGCTGTTGCTGTCTCGGTTCCTAAACAATCGTCAGAGTGCAGTGTGTGTGTGTGTGTGTGTGTGTGTGTGTGTGTGTGTGTGTGTGTGTGTGTGTGTGTGTGTGTGGGTGTGTGTGTGTTATCGAGACGGGGGAATTTGGATGTATCGAGTCTTTGGTCCAGCTCGGAATGCGTGACAGTTGCGTGGCCAATCAGGACCGTTGGTCTGGTGCTGGCAGTGTTTGTAAACATCTTGTTTCCACGGATCGTTGTGATCAGAGCGTCCCGGGAGCCTCGCGCCGCTGATGATTGCAGCGTTGATGAATGGGGATCGCGTTTCGTCTAATAGCCGTCCCCCTGTTTTCACAACCTCCCGGCACTCACCCGCGCGCGCACACAGCGACCTTTACTAATTGGACTGATTAGGCCAAGCTGGGATTTATAAAAGAAAACCTGTCCGTCAGGGAGCGCAGGC